>JAVJGG010000059.1:1102929-1125076 GCA_035590195.1 Aviceda cuculoides
TTTTTTTTTTTTTCTTTTTTTTGTTTTTTTTTTTTTTTTTTTTTTTGTTTTTTTTTTTTTTTTTTCCCATTTCTGTGTTAGTTTGGTAAACAAGAAAAAAATGTGAAGGAAAAGAAGCCACAGCAGCCCTTATATGATACTGTGCTAGCCTTAGGTAAATTAACTGTCTGTCTAAAAGACTGTATAACTCATTTATATATAAGTACAAAATGCAATTTAAAAAATCATCTGACTGACAAGAGGAAAATATCAGAAGACATGTTTAAAGAATCATCAGTAAAACAGAGGACCTGTTCATCATGCCTGAAAATCCACTTGAGGAACTATTTCAGAATCCAAGTCTTAAATCTCTAGCCTTTTTGCCCTGTGCTCCTTAAACAACCCAGTGAATCTCAAAGGCAAAGACTGTAAGCTAGAAAAAAAAAACCCCTAAGCTAAACATAGCCACCCCTTAGGAGGAAAATAATATTGGGGAAGGACATGGCATATGCATCACGAAATCTGAATAATTAGAAAACTTATTCTTGTAAAACATCTGCAGTTTTCTTTAAAGTATAAAAAACATTGATCAGTTTTTTACTATCACTATGCTAGGCCGTTTGGTGTTTAATAGAATACCAGCTAAATTTGAGGTTATATCTTCAAGATATTTTTTTACCAAAGTTGCTAAAGTTTTGCTTCAGAGTTCCTTAGTCTAGTTCAGGAAGTGCTACTGCTGATAGGAGTAGCAGTGAAATTAGCTTAGCCTACAAAGATACCGAACTCCCTACACACATACATCAACATCAAATATATCATTAATTGACTATACTCAGTTCTCGGAAATGTTAGACTGCCTTATTCATTTTTACTGGCCTCAACAGCAAAACAAATTATTTATTGATGACTGATATTAACAGGAATGGTATTTCAGTGGAAAGTATTCACATGCAAAATCACATGCTCCAGAATGAGTTACCTCCTAGCAACATAGAGATGAGCTGAAATTCCTTAGAACATCAATATTTTTTGCTTTTGCTTAGTTTTTACTCTATTTGCTGAAGATTAATTTAAATACCCCCCCCCCCTTCAATTCTTCATAAGTTACATTATAACAAGGAAAAAGCCTCTGTGTAATTAAGGATCATATATGTAAAAACTTGCTCAGTCTGCATTAGAGACAGCTGCATTCCTGTTGACTAAAATAAGAATTGGTTTCACTTCTTTTGAATGAAGGGGAAAAAGACAACCTAACAAAACAACCCACCTTTGTGTTTTGTATTTCTACTGAAAACTGGAAGTAAAGAAATAGTCCAAGGGTAGGATTCTTACTACTTCCTTAGGCTTCAAAACTAGAAAACACATGTATGTACATACCTCACACTTAACATTTGCGGAAACATTTTAACTTTTGGAAGAATGAATAATTCATTAAGGTTTGGAAATTGTTAACATTACTTAAGTTTTTGGTTTTGGGGGATTTTTTTTTTTTTCTTTTACTGCTTAGTTGAATAGGCAGATGCTCAGGAGAAAGATTGTGTTTGAGTTAACTTTTGTTCAAAATTTACTGTCTCTGTGTTGCTCAAACCCACACGATTTGTCTGCAGAAGTATTTCCTGGATGATCAGCCATTTGAATACATCTATTTCTCTAAAATAATGTTATTGGAAGAGAGTTTTTAGTACTTCATATGAATGAAGCAATGTGCAACCTGACCTCTAAATCTCATCCTGGAAACCCTGTGAGTCACAGGTAAATAAATGGGATTACAGAGTGTTGGTCCCCATAGGTTTCACAGGAATCAAGAATGATGATTAACATATGTGCCCCATGTTTCTTTACTGGCTAAGCTGTTTGTTTGTTTGTTTGTTTTGGCCACAGTTGGAATAAGATCTTTAAATGTTGATATCTGAAGTGTTTTATTTTGCCTTTAAGAGGATCCAGTTTCCCTGTAGAAGAAGTACAAATAAAACATGGTATTTCTTTCACATCACATTTCAGTTAGATTCACATTTTTTACCCTTCTGAACCGATTTTTGAAAACAGAAGGTGAAAAACGTTTTATGCTTTTACTGTGCCAACTGAAACAAAAACAAATTTGAGCCATTAGCAAGTTACAAGAGACTATCCAGAGAGATTTCACAAGGCTCCTGTCTATTGAAAAATATTTTCTTTCTATGTATTCCATGTGTGATCACCAGTCAGTGGCAGACATTCAAAACAGATGTCCACAATTAGCAATCCCACAGTTCCTGGTTGGTGTCTCTTGATGCATTTATACTGATATGCAGCTATTGCTTCAAGAGTGGATTTCAGGTTAAATTTACCACATGTATACACTGTTTGCTGAAGAGTCTCAGGGCTTCCTTGGGTAATCTAGCTAATATTCTTGGGGAAAACTTATGCTTTTTCCAGAAGTTGAATATCTTCCTTGCTACCTAGTCCAACAGCTTTCTGTTAACCTGTTTTCCACTGCAGCTCCTGTATTGGATCCATATCTAGCAGAAAAAACAGCCTGGTGTATTTCCTAGGAAGACCTTGACTTCATCTGTCAAGATAACGTGTGCTTTGTAGCCAGCCTGACTTTGTTTGCCTACTCAATGAAAGGAAAGAGTAAAATCTTGAGAATGCCAAGAACTTCAAGTCACTCAGGTGATGTTTTTGTTTAGGAAATCTGATTCGACTACCACTTCAAAAGTATCTGAGCTAACTAGTTCAAAGCTAGTTTCAGCAGCCCGTGAACAAATGTTCTGGGGGTACGCCACTATGATGTCAGTGGGGTTACTCAGAACTTTGAATAAGAATTTGATATCATGGGCCTGATTGCATCTCATGACTATTGTATGGTTTTGGGGTGAGGAGTTGGGGTTTTTAGATGTTTTTGGAAAAGATTATGAGACTATAAGCACCTTAGTATAACAGAGAAATTACTGCAATTTGCAGAAATATACCCTTGCTAACACCCTCCCTTCTTCACACTTTTCTTCTTCCATATTTTCAGTCATTACATAAAGATATACATATAATAGACATTTTATAGTCAAGATATATTAAGGGAAATTTCTTTTGAATTCTTACTCGTATAGTAGTGTGCCTTGACAAAGTATCACTAATGAATATACATTTAAAAACAGTTCCTAACAAGTAAGAAACATACCTTTAGAACCATTACTTCATTTGTTTTATCACCCTTTATCTTATCCCTACACTATACTGAATTCAGTTTCCCCTGCCCTCTTTTAGTCTCCTCTGGTGGTGAATGGCCTCTGGAAAATACTGGGTGTGGATAGACTTCCTCACTCACTAGGGAAGAGAGAAGTTTTCCCATCCCAAGAGGTGTTGGTTGTTATTGTTCCTCACACCCTTCTGAATCACATAAAGTAACTCTCTGCTTTTCACTATCAGTCTTTTCAGCCCAGGACAAGTGGAAAAAAAAAACCAACTTAAAATCATATTCTTTACCAAAAGGCACAGAAAGTACCATTTACCAGGCACGTGGATAAAATCCATCTTTGACATATGACCATAAATTTTTGATTTCTGTGGAAAATAGGCATATTATATACAGTACATATAAATACCATATTTTTTGCCCCTCAGCAAAGTCAGTTTATTGTGAGGTTATTGCGTCTTCATGCTTTAGATTAAGTTCTTCTTGTTCATCTCTGTTATTCAGAGGGACTCATCAGTTGTACAGGCAGATTGTGTGCAAACTGAACAATACAGAGCTTTTTGGATGATAAAATAGTCAAATGCTAGCTATCTACCATAAAACATAGGAGGGTGTATTGTGCATTTTCATGTGGACAAAGGGGGCTCCACCTATTTCCATTTGGTATTTATCACTAGCCTCTCATATTCATTCCAAAGATGGAAAATAAATTAGATCATATGAAATTCACAGGAGTTGCTGTTAAAATGGTTTGCTGGTTTGTCTTCAGATCATAGAGTTGTCACAAATTTACTGGAAGGAATGCCAACACAATATTCAGTTATCTAAAGCTAATATTTTTAAAATATAATAATCATATTTTGATAGTGAAATTACTTGTTATTTAACTGTACAATAGACACATTCTCTGTGAAAGTTACATATTGTACGCTTCCTATTGCTAAGAAACAAGCCCCATCCTTTCCTTCCTTTGAATAGGCTTTTTATTGTAAAAATTATTTCCTATAGATTTGAGACTTGCAATAGATTAAACACATAGCAGAGGGTGTACAGTAAAGGAAAGAAGGGAAACAATATTGATGTAACTATTCCTTCTTCTCTTTCTTCTCTCTTTTTCTAGAATACCTGTAGGATAGGGAGGGAATGGAAACAGTGTAAGAATGCTTTTGCCAGAATTTTTATCCAAGAACCCATTTCATAACTTTTCAGGAATTGAGAGGACAAAGTGAATACATTTTCTCTGAATTTCTCTTCTAAGCATGACGAAAAACTCAAGAGTTTCTTAAAAAAGGTCTGTTACACATGGATAAATATTTGCCTCAGTTCTAGGGCAAATCTCTTTCTACAAGTTTTGTGCTATAGCACAGTCTCGATGAGAGTGAGAACATTACTCAAATTCAGGATTTATAACAAAAATATAGTAAATTCTACATTTTTAAAAATGCAAGTAATATACTGATAGAGATTTAAGTAAATTCTACAGGCACTTTGTAGCATGTATTTAGTTCCTTACATCCAATTCTTTGCTTGTTCTGTACAGTCCATCAATATTTTCCCATAAAATATACCTAATTCTAGCCACATCCAAATCTTCCACACGGAATTCAATACACTTAGTTTCTTTAACGTGTTCCCTGTCCTTGCTGCCCCCCACTACTATTATGAAAACTCAAGAGTAAATACTTTCTTGTATGAAATTACTTACATTTTAAAATGGAAAGTGTGATAAATCCTCAAAGATTTGGTGGTCCGTTATTTTCAGGAATTGAGTAGATGACAGTGAATACACCCGTAACTGAGATGAAAAATAGCATGCTAAGCACTCATACATCAAATAATTTATTCATTCCATTGAAAGTATTTTGGATACTTACCAAAAAAATGCTGTTAAGTATATACCGTAAGAGAAGAGATTCAAAGTGGCAAAGGGGAAAAAAATTGATTCCACAATAAAAACAGTTGCAGAGGCCCAGGGTAAATACAAACCGGGTACGATCTTATTCAAGCATCACAGTTTTGCTATTAGAAAAAACAGTTCTTGTTTGTGAAAAAAGTTACTGATTTATGCTAGGCTAATCCTAATATTTGGAACTATGTTTTCAAGTTGTGCTTTATAAAGCTCTCCCACACGGTCAAAAGACAGCCTACAATCCCCTCAAGTCCCCATTTAATAATTTCAGATAATCTGCCTCTTCTGATTGAGTTCACATTCTCCCCATTTTCCCATACTTAACATTAACAGAAGTTGGCTTACAGAAGATGAATGCTTTGATCACTCACTCATCTAATTTGATCAACAAACAGCATTTTGGCTAGCTAACATGTGAAAAATACCACTGTAAGTGAAACCCACCCTTTGAACTTCACCACGCATTGCTACTTGCTCACTTTTATTTTCCCAGGCTTCTGTAGACCTTTTTGTTATGACGAAAGCACTACTGAAGAACTGTGACTTCCACTTATTATTTCAGAAGGTGTGTCAGGACAAAGCCGGACATGGAAACTTCTGCTTTTTGTGGGGGAGGAGAGGGAAGGGGTGTTATTTTTTTCTAAGGTGAGAAGCAGGTCTCAAACAATAAACTTTACACAGGAAAAAATTATTCATCTCTGATACTATTCCAGGGAAAGGGAGTGTTAAGCCTGAACATGCTAGAGGAAGTTTTACATATCTCATTGACCTCCAACACTCTTATGAGAAAGTGTCATTCAAAAAACCTTGCTTGCTGGCTCATTTACTCTTTTCTGAAGGAACTTGGAAAAGGATTCACCAGCATTGTTTTTTGGGAAGCATTTTATTCCAAAGGAAAAGGCAAATCAGGTTTTACCCATTGAAATTTCCTTTGCCAAGAAGATCAAATCCTGACTTGTCATATTGCCTCAGAGAACATAAATTGCACTCACCACACCCCAGTAAAGGACGCATTAGCAATTGTCCTATTAAAGTACATGTGAGTACATATATGTAGTTACACGGAAAACAGATCTTTTATTTGACAATGTTCCCATATTCCTAACATCCAAGCCCTTCAAATTTTTTTTCATTCCTCTTTATTTTCAAAGTGTTTAGAGATACCTAACAAAGGTACAAGGGTATAAGTCCAGACTCACATTAGCACTTAGTCTTCTAATGTCCAGAAAAATCCATGGCAACTAAGTAATAAAATAACTATCAGACTGAGCTTATGTAACTCACCAAAGAGTTAGGAAGTCTGTGGCAGAACAGGGAATCAATTCCAAGTCTCCAAAACCCAACATCTCACGTGCATTTCTTTCAGCAGTAGTTTCGATTTAAGCAGCTGCTTGGCCCAATTGTTTCTTTCCTATCTCCCTCTCCTGCAAACATCACCTTTTCTCGTATGCTAGTCCAAATATTAGTGTGGTGCTTGGTAAAACAGGTCAGGGAACAGACACTCGGCAACATGATCCATATATGTTCCAGGACCAGATAAAAAATGCTGCTAAATCAAAGCCGCTCTAAGAAAGGCTATAATAGATAAACATTGTTTTAAAAGAGGCAGACGTGAGAGACAATTCTAGTGAGAAAGCAATGAGTCTATACAAATATTCTTCACCTGGTTTAGAGCCATTGTTGGTAACAAAACGCTCAAAAAAAATCTTCAAAACACAACCAGTTCAATGAGTAGATTTGCTAACAGTGGGGTTAGAAAATCATGATCTACTTTTACTATGGTAGGGCTGCCAAAACTAATTTTAGGAGTTCAAATCACTTATTTCAATTTAGATTGTCCCCTTCAAAAGTTGGTATAATTATGTTTACCATATTTCTAACTGAAGAAATAACAAGTTCTATAAATTATCGATAACTACATTTGGGCATGTTAGAGTCTCTCTTTCCATTTCCACTCCCTTTTTCCAGTCTCAATTGCTTGGTCTACTCCCTACTTTGTTTTCACCAGTTCCTATCTTTAAATCTGTTTCCTGCTTGCCTTTAGCATACTCTCTGGCCTCCCCAAGAGATAATTACCTTATTGGAAAGTGAACCAATAGTACTGAAGTAAATACTTTCAAAGATTCACAAAGGTTAATATGACCTGAAACAAGAAAAGCTATTTGGTAACTCCCAATAACATTTGTTACATGCTCCTGTTGCTGCAATACAGTTTTGCGTCAGCATTAGGAACCTTCAACCTGTACCAGGTTGTACATCTGAAACTACATCTTAACAACATTCCCAACCTACCTGCACCCTCTGCAACAGTTTAGGAAGGTCTAGACTAAGGATTTTACAACACTAGTAACCACAAGTTTTGAAAGAAAACTTCAAATTTTTTTTGCATCAGAATGATGTGGTAGCGTTTAACATAGATCCAGAGAAAGAGACACAAAAGCAATGAACAAAAATGTGTCAATCTGTCAATCAATCAATTCCAGTGAAACAACAGTTGCAATGCTACCACCACAGCATTAATCGTATAACAAATAATCAAATACACTGTAGATGAATTCTGAAGCTGATTTTAAATTGAACCACATAGTAAAGATAACTACTTTTTGGACTATATGAGGTGTAGGCTTACACCCATATTCAACTGAATACTTTCTCTAAAATTTTAATTTTATAATTGCTTCCTATTACATAGTCTGGGAAACACACACTTGTAAGAAAGGAACTGTAGAGCACACCAAATACTTTGTTTTCTAAACATAGTTGTGCAGATTTGTAGAAGAGATTTGACTAGCAAAAGTGTGAAATGCTTACACATCTATTTGTGTGGCTTTTGGTTATTTGTCACAAGCAATGACTCTAACTATTCAAAGTTAGCAACAAACTCCCAACTCAGGATTTTTTTTTTCCCTTCCTGGCCGCAACATACAAGATTCTTAAATTCAGCTCATTTGTCTGTATAACTTCCCCATAGAAAATAAAGCTGTTGCTTTGCTATGCTATTAATTAGGAAATTTTTTTTGGTGGTTTGTGTTTTGTTTTGTTTTGTTTTGTTTTGTGTTCCCCCCCCCCCCCTTGGTTTCTTCCCCATATCTGATATTTACAGACAAACTAGTTGCTCGCATTAGTTTTCTGTATGACTCAATGTCAGGTTTCCTGAACTAAACATTTCTTGACTCACCTTTCTGAACAGTAGATTTGTTAATGTGAAGGACTTGATAACCCAAAAAGTACTGAAGAAGAAGTAAATTGATATTGGCGTGGTGCATTAACATAAACTGAATAGACCACAATTAAACAAAACTACACCTCTGTCAAACTGGCTATCAAATTCTGATTAGCTGTCAGTTTTATTCTTCTAAGTCAAACCAGGACATATGGTAGCAACCTTTAGGCCTGCATTATTTCATTTGTGTAATAGCAGGGATATAAAGTCTATCAGAAGAAAAAGGAGAATTGGTATTACAGTTTGCTTTTTAATTGCTGAAAATCAATTGCATTACTGTGAATACTATGATAACAATTTTCCTCTGGGTCAGACAGGTTTTTCCAAGGAATTAGAACCGTAAAACAGCTATCCCTAACATCATTAATAAATCATTATTATTTAACTCAGTTTCTTCCATGGAAGAATTCTTTTCTCTCTGCTGCACATATTCTCACATCTTTCAGCGTGTAATATTCAGTCATCTCAGAAGGTGATGCATTTTCTTTCCTTCTTTTCTTTTTGCAGGATGAATATTTCATGCCTACTGAACAAGTCTGGTAAAAACAACCAACAAAACCCCTGTACCCGCTTAGTGCAAAGGGTAGGAATCACCAGGAAACCATTCACAGAGATGAGCTTATTAGCAAGAACCTGCACCATGGCATAGAATAAGGAACCCGAACATTTCTAGCCTGTATCTGAGAGCAAACACCCAGAGAAGACAGCAGCTAGCTGGAGGTGTGAGGATGACATAGTTCTAAAAATGCCTCGATCTTTTGCTAACCCAAGCTAAAGAACAGTGTGTAAGCATATGTCAGGTATCTAGGGAATAGTCTGCTGGATAGATCTGGCTTCCTGATACCACCCCAGAGTATTTCAAACAGGCAGGAACATGAAATAATCTGGCCCACTATACATGCAGTGACTACATCCACAGTTAAATAACAGAGGGTATAAAAATGTACCTCAGATTTTCTGCCAGTTAATAACTGACATATTATTCCATCTTGTGTTTTCCTGAGGGCATTGGCACTTCATTTGTCAAAGGCAGCCCCATTTTATAACCAGTATTTTAAATGTCCAAACTTTTCCACACACATTTATCCTAGAAAAGTAAGAAGACGTTGGCTATTTTATCTTCCCCTGTAGGTAAACTCTCTTAAATGAATAAACTAAAGTTTCAGATAACACACAAGAGTTTGGACTCTTAGACAGGTATCAGACTATATTAGATGTTAAAAGGCTATCAGACTATATTAGATGTTAAAAGGCTTGGGAAAAGGTGTATTTTGTGTTAGATGTGGTAAAAGAAACAGAAAACAATTTCTGGCCCCAAGAAACTTAGTCTCATTGCTCAGCGCACAATAAGGTGATGAGACAAACAGAACAGAAGAGACAATTTAAGACAGTAAGGAAACATTCACATGAAAAAAAACTAGAAGAAAGAGGAAAATCACAGGTCACCACTTGCAGAAAGGATACTTCCTTATTGTTAAAGAAAATAATATAAATAATGGTAGTGAGGGGGATTGCATTGGTTTTCCTCAAGGGCAGGTTTTAAAATGAGTAAAGCAGTGGCTTTATGAGCAGTGAGATCCTCAGAAGAGAGACCAGAAAGCTGGCAGGTCCTTCAGGTAAAATGCTTGAAGGATTTTGACCAATGCCTAATGGCAAAATTCTATCTAACTGCATCAGAAATTTGCGATCCTGAAAAAAAAATCATATAGAGTTGAAAAATAGGAGTGTGATCACCTGTATTTTACATGGGTTTAAGAATGAAAATAGGGAAAATATTAAATCTATAAAGGAAAAAATAGCAATAGTCACAGTCTGAACATCAAGTTAACAGTACTCAGTAATTCACCAACACTCATCTTAACAAAAACACCCATCAAATGCTGGTTATTCATTTCTGGTTGTAAAGGTAAATATTAGGGTGGGGTATTAGCATGACAGCTAGTCCCAGCTAAAATCTGCTAGATTAGGTACTCAGAAATTTGAGATATCCTACCTTTCCAGTGCAAGGATATCTGTGTTTCAACTCAGAAAAGGGGAAAGGGAGGAGACAACAGCAATAAGAAAATAATTTCTCCCATCCTAAAAAAAGAGGCAGACCATTTTGGCTTTGCATTCTGAAGGAAGCAATGCTATATCTCAAATCTTCCTGAAAAGATGAAGCTTTGTTCTTTTCCATCAGCTGAAGGTTCCCCACTGTATTTCATGGTCAAGTATGAAACACAAAGACAGAAGAACTCCTGTTTAATAGGAGAAAACAACTATGTTAGGGTACAGAGACATAGGCATGCCACAGTAGTAAGAACCATGAATCCAGATATGAAGCTTGGAAGCAGTAAAAGAAAGAAGGCCAGAAAGGACTAGTGAATCATGCTTAGTTACATGAATTTGTTTGAAAATACTTTGTGACAACAGTGACTTGAAGGCTCAGAGCTTTACATGAGCCTAGAGTATGTGACACAAGATCTGTGGGGCGAGAACTAGCTGTGTTAAATACACATGAATGTACAAATCTTATCTGCTGAATAAAAAGACATACATCTTTCCTGTTTGGCTGTTCAGTATGTTCTTACCGCTCCCGAACAATTGTTGCCTCTCCCAGTTGATGCTGTGTGCATCCCAAAGATGTGCAACACTTTGTTGATACTTAGGGATTAAAATATGTAAGTTCAGACATGATTCTGCTTCCTCCACAGCTGCAAGTAAGATTTTTCCATTAGCTTTTTTGCTGTGCAAGTGATGGTTTTAATATTCCTACCACACTGTAAACACCCAGCTTACAAAACAGGATGACTAAAATGGTGACAACAGCTCTTTGCAATGAGAAATAAAGAAAAGACTACATCTGGAAGAACATGATGAAAACATTCCTCGTAAGGAACTCTCAGACGAAGAGCATAAAAGTTATCTCAGCCAGATGAGAGAGATTTTAGCTATCAAGTGTGATTGTCTTTTTTTTTCTTTTTAATGCCTTACTTTTAAGGGGATTTTAAAGTGATTTTGTCTATATCTCTTCACATGTGGATCAGTAGTTCAGTACCTCCTTTCATGTTTAAAAAAGACACTTTGCATTTATTTTTTTAATATTTTAATAAATCCAAATTTAGAACAAGGTCAAATATTGCCTTCAGAGAGTTGTGTGTTGAAAATCTTAAAAATCTCAAATATTCAGAAAAAATTGTCTTCATGTAGTAAAAGCCAGTTAGAAGACTAGTTTTCTTTCACAGCACACCTATACCAGCACTTACAAAGAACAATACACATGTTTATTAAGCAATAACTGCCTTCACACCTGTCTTGCCACAAGTCTGTTCCTCCTACGCTGACACCTTTGAAACCATGCCATATCAATGAGTTACAGTTCATCTCAGACATGTATTAGGGCTAATTATTGCTAGCTTGTGACTTTTGTAAAAGGAGTGGAATGTTTTGTAGGTCCATACCTGAAGTATGAGATATGGCTGCTTTTCAAGAAACTAGTAGTCAGGGCACAAAATTCCTTTTCTGAATGAAAATCTGAGAGGGGGAAAAATCTTGCCTATTGGAAAAAGATTTCAACGTTTCTTAGGACAAGAATCCTCAAACGTTGTTTACAGAAATTGATGCAATATTTTTGCTTGGCTTTTCAAAACAAACTCAAGGTGACGTTCCACAAGCTCTCTGAACCCTGACAGCCCCAGCAGCCAAGCAGCTTAGACTCATCCCATGGCTGGAAATCTGGCTCCAGACAGGCAAACTGTCGGTGAAGCAGGCAAGTTTCCATGGAAACCTGCCTAGTTTCTGTCAAGAGTAACTGAGAAAAAACAACTTGTTCCCACAGAATGTTTTGATGATATTGAATCAGCATTTTTTCAAACAGTTCTATTAATAAACTACCTAAACTTATATCTGGGGGCTAGTTTTGAAAGACTGACTTAATACAGAGTAACACATTATGATCTCAGAGAAAGTGAATGAGTCTGCTACTGACTTTCTTAACAAGAGTTAATCTCCCAAGGCATTATTCTTTCCACCTGGGCAAAACCCTGACACTCTTCTACATGTACATATATAACGGATATGCAAGTGTGTATGTACACATACTTGTGTAAAGTGGCACAAACCCACAAATCCCACCTTAAAGAGTAAAATTTCAGTTCCTGGCTTTTAGCATTACGTTTACTCATGTACTACTATTAATTCAGTGACTGTGAAGAGGTTTCTGAGCCTAGATGAAATAGGCTTTACAATCCTACTATTAGCAAGTTATTTGAACAGCCTTCTTTTTTTCCTGGAAGACCAGTCAAAGATTCTAGCACATTCTTCCATGGTAGAGTTTTTAAAGAGCATAAAAAACCAGACATATACATGATAAGATAAAAAATCAGACAGAGATCTCAATGTTTCAGCAAAACATTAGTAAATTCAGCATTATGCATTGTGAAGTAGAGGAGGGTGCGCAGGATGTGACAAAAGACTAGTACACTAGCACTTAAAGTTACATTACCTTAGTGATTAGTCTTTGCTGTGATGAAACACAAGGCAGCAAAAGATGAGCCCACATTTATCACTAGAAGACACGAGAACTACATTTTGTCTGCTGAAGATGCAGGTTCTGTTTGTATACCCTTTAAAAGGGAAGCATATAGTTGGGGAACATGCATTATGCCTGCCTTTCACTGTAATAGCAGTAATATGATACGTTCCTCAATTGCATGTAATTTATACCATTGAACATCACAGATAGAGACCTCAGGAAGTACAGTTTCTCTCACAGTAAGGCCTTCCTACATTTATTTGGCTTGCAGGAGGAATTACAGAATTATTATACTGACACAATTTCTCACAACTCTGCAATCTACAGATCTTTATCTTCAGTGTACAAGTAAGGATTTCTTTCCACAGTGCTTTTTGTTTGTTTGTTTGTCTTTGTGGGTGGGGTGATGGGAGGTAAAATTAGATTTTACCACCATGCAATTTACTCATTCTACACCTGAGAACCTCCAGGGCATATTCTGTAACATATCGCTTCCAGGGTGCTAGCTTTAGTTTAGGTGAAAAAGAGGAGGCACATGTGTGGCTAGCAGTCTTTGCACATTAATAATCATGAAAGAATGCAAGCTAACTTTAAGATTACAAATTATGTGGGATTTTTTTCTGCTAATAAAATTTTGTTGAGATTCTACTTACTCTTTATAAAATAGAAAGGATCTGTGTTTTTGTCTGAATTGAGAACTACTAAAAAAAATTGCTTGTGATAGTCTTTAAGAGCAACCTTTCTGGTAAGACAGCATTATACAATTAGATCAAAATTTATGATGCTTCTTACAGATACTTAGGAATTTGCAGAAATAACAACCTCTTTAGGACATTAATAGCTTTCAGAAATATGGATAGCTGTACTATAATTGTTATAGCAAACACCAGAACTAAAATTTCTTTCAAATATAAAGCCGATTAGTCTAGTGGTGTTGCACACCTAATTACTGTAGACCTACTTACTAGTTAATGTAAAAAAAGCATTAGACAAAACCACTAACAGTCATAGATCAATCACATACAGTAAAGGCTGATAGGACAGTGCAAAATAATGTAAATAAACAAGCTTGACACGTTGTGTTGCCAATGAACTATTGCATCATTACAAAGTATCATGCAAACTAGAACAGAAGATAAAATTTTGTCAGAGTGTGTACTTCAATACTTGGCACTAGCTTCATTACATTTCATTACTATTCTTAATCACATAAAAAGCATCCAGAACAGCAGGATATAATCTTTATCATATCTGACGTCAGTAACTTAAGACAGATAATGAGATACTTCTTCATATCTTATCCCCTTAAGGCCTTCTCAGTTCAGAGCAAAGGATTCTTTGGAATACCAAACCTAACAAAGACTTAGTTAAGGTTTGGATAGGTGCTGGAAATGAGGTTGTCATTTTTTAGCCAAGGTATTGCATTTTTTTCCTATATAAAAATGAGGCTTGACATTCAAAGAGGAAGTAACAAGATTACTTTGGCACACAGAATTACAAGTCTGTTTCTTCTCTTTCAGATTGAAGCATTACAACTTTTATTTGACCATGTGAGTTATGATACTCCCTAGTGACTTAACTATACTACCAATGTTTATCATGCTAGCTACCCTCTCTAGGTAAATAGTCTGTATATAGACAGATCACTCAAGAGCAATACATTACATCTTCAGACTGATTCTAAGGTCAGTGATTCCTATGTGGCTTGTTCTACTGTAGTCTGTCTTCCAACAAGGGAAAATAAGCTTTCCTCCTCGTTTTAAATTTTCCTATACAATTCTCTACTAGGTGATATTTCTATCTGTCTCTCTAGCAAGCTCTAACACTTCTACTGTTATGAAGGACTTAACCTCAGAAGAACATCCCTCTTCTGCTAGTCCTTCATGCTATTAAAAGTGCAGCAAGCTCACTCTCTTAATTAATGTTAAAAAATCAAATCAAATCAAATCAAAATCCCTTGAACACCTATCACATGGAAAGGCAACTAAATTGGTGCAGGCTTGTCTGATTCCTAGCTCTTTAATGAGCCAGAGTCAGGATCAGAGGGTAATTTATGTTCAAAGGGATCTCTGGAAGTCATCTCGTCCAAACTCCTGCTCAGTGTAAGCTCATCATGTATATGACAGTTTTAAACTAATTTTGAGAAAGTTTACATCTATGGATTCTGTACATAATAGGGCTAGACCATATACCTAGTCTAAACTCTGAACAAAGGGAAGTGAATATACTGAGTTCTTTAACTGTAGAATTGTTTACACCGGCTAGTGTTTACATATGTACTTCATACAATCTGTGCAAAATAATATTTTCTTGTCACCATTATTGAGATTTTGTGCCTGAAATGATTTTTTTTTCTTATAACAACTCTGCAAAAATATTTCTATACATAGCACCTGGTTGGAACATTAAATTATTCCAATGTCAAGAAAATACGCACCCTTCATTTTTCAGCAGGTTGCAAAATAGTGGTTTCTGACAAAAGACCAAGTGGTAGCAAACAAGAAAAGAGAAAGAGAGAAAGAGAGAAAGGGAAACAAATTTCTTTAAAACATCATGAAAATTAATTGCAACAGCCTGTAAGTGCTACCATACAAATTTTCTCACACTTGCTCTTTTGACATCCCTTGGATTACTTAACAGTTTCTATTACTTCCAATCTAATCAGTCAGTAAAGGTGTGCCATAGACATTTCTGCTAAACAGATGTTGTTTTGTTTGAATATAAGTAAGATATGTTATGGCCCTAAAATCTGCAACCAGTGTTGCAAATTTAGCTTTACTCCCAGTTATTTTTAAAGCAAGCTTATATGCCTTATTTTTTTTTTTTTTTTATTTAATGATATTTTAACTTGCTTATGATTAAGCTTCACTTGTCTTCCTCCAGATTTGGTTTTGACTTAAGGATTGCAAAATACTGCAAGTTGATCTCCATCTTCAATAAAATGCTTTGTCTGTTGACATATGTGATACACAACAGTTTTACTTCCTGCTCATCTTCCAAAGTCCATGAGACCAGATTCCATCTGTTGCGCATTACAGACTGACAGAAGGATGTATCGACAAAGAACCACCAAGACTTTCTAAAGACTGGGGAGAGAGGAATTAAAAAATAATTTCAGATAACAGCATGCTTCAATTCTTACTACTTAGCCACACTCTTGCCATGATTTACAAGTACTACAAGGTATTTGATAAATAGAAGTATGTACAAGAAAGTGAAAGGGCCTAAATCAGTTACACAACACACAAGGAGAGCACAACCTAGCAGTAGTATAGTTTCAATGTATAGTTTTAAAATGTAAGGCTAAAACTAGAGTCACTTTAACATGCATTCCATCTTTCCATCTCTTTTTCTTAAATTTAAAATGTGCCCTTTATCTCTCCAGCATAAAGCACAGACAAAGACTCATATACACAGAATTTTGTCACATAATCTGTGTGTGATTACATTTTAAAATCTCTCAGATTACTTCTGGACTTCTTGTCTTCCAGTCCTTTTTTCAGCTCATTCTCCCCTAAACATTGGATTAACTCAATATCTTAGAATGGAAATTACATGTGAATTTACTGAAAAAAATACAGTATTAATTCCTTCCACAGGTGCACTTGATAACTTTATGGAAAACATGATCTTTTGCTCTCTCTGCTGGGCATGTCTGAACAATGCTAATCAAGCAGTTGAGATTAGAAGAGTATAGGGAGAAAATATATAATCCTGCCATCTACAAATCTAAATTCTAAATTATGGCAAAGCTCAAAAAAATATCTTTGGAAAACAGTTGTATTATCCAACTCAGCAAGATGCAAAAGTTAAAGAAGAGGTGTACTGTTTCAGTTGTGTGTATTTCCACACTTTTCCATGAGATGCAGAAAGATGGTGTAGTGTAAATGCCAAAGAGATCAGCATTTCAAGAAGATACAAACATGTAACTGTTACCTGCTATGAAAAATGACATATTTACTTATCAAACTGTGTATATTTGCTATGTATGTTTAGACAGGTATCTATAAAAACAAAGAGGACTAAAAGGCATTTTTTAATGTTCAAAGGCATACTTCTGTAGTATATACTATAGTGTTTTTCAACCCCAAACCACACATTTTCAAACCCAGAAACTAACCTATATTAATTAGTAGTCAAAGTGGGAAATATTTTTCAACTTATAATTTCAAATCTGTGTCTCACTATTACAAGCCCCCAGTTCTACCCTTGGGCAGAGAGCTATTATAGAATGCATTAATCTCAGAATTAGTTTTCTAAAATCTAACTGAAAATCTACTTTAGATGGTAATCTAGATGGTAGTGGTAATTACCAGCAGCTACAGTGCTGGTAAGAGTAGCATTCTCCATTAATACAGAAAAGATACTTTCTATTATAGTTCAGCATACTTTGCACAGAAGTTTAAGAATTAATAGTATTCCGCAAGCAGGAAAGCTGAGGGAAGAATGCTTATTTGCTAGATAAAGGCCACACAAATGTGGTAGAACTGTTCAGACCAGGTGAGACTATACTTTTTGTCTCATCCATTAAATTATTCTTAGGCTGAAGAAGATCTTAAGTTATATATGTATATATAACTATAACAGTAAGCTTTTTTTTTTTTTTTTTTTTTTAACTGATACTTCTAAAGGAACCATTCAGGTTACAATGCAATAATAATATACAAGCTTTTGGACTAGTTAGATATGCTTTTACAGACAAGTCCTTTACAGGCTGAAATTCAGCTTCATTATAAGCTCTGAACTGTCACTGATATTACTGCTATAATAAAAATTCCTCTTGAAGCTTAAGGTTCTTGTAGATAACAGAAAGTAGGCTAGAACATAATATTCAATTTAGCATTATGCCTTCAACCAGAAAATTCAAGCTAATCAGAATATTTTTAAAAAGAAGAAAAAAAGAAGCAGCCAGTAAACAGAACAAGAAGATCCTATTTAATTCATTGCTAACATATTTAATTCCAAAAGATACCTCACTTTGGAATCTCCTTTATTCATTTTCATTACTCCACTGATGGAAATTCTGACTCCTCTTTCATTCCTTTCTTCTCCTAACTCCAGGCTCTCTTTCACCTTGTTCCCCATGCTTGGAATATCCTTGGTAACTTCACTAAAACCAAACAGAATAAAACTGAACACCAAAAAAGTTCATTTTAAGTCCAAAAGCATTTGCCTGAGCTTAAGTATCTGAGCAGTTATTGATTTCAATGGGTCTTCAGGTACACTTAAATACTTTGTTCAAACTGATATAATTCTGCAGTGTTTTACATGGGACAAGAACAAAATTATTCATAGAGGATCAAAAAAGAAATGATGGAATTTCTGTTCAATGAGGAATGGATACAAATTAATAAATAGCACATATTAAATGTTGGCATCAATCTCATACTTTCTAAGATGAAAGTAACATGGAAAATAATTATGTAGTGATAAGATTTCCGACAGACTTCTAAGACACTGAAACATGTTGGTGTTTCTAGACTAGAATTGAATAGAGACATGCTGTGATAAATCTTGATAAATCTTCCTTCCCTAATCTCAATGTGTTTTGGTATTACGTTTAGTTGGTAACCCACATGAATTGAGGTTATTTGGGATGTTAATGTTGGCTATGCTGATATTTTCTTTAATTTTAGCCATTTCATCTATAGGAAACGCAATTAAGTAACAGTCACATTTCTGTCTTATAGTTGTCCCCTTCCTCCCCCTTTTCAGTGTTTAACTAGTTGTTTGAATAAGCCAGCACGTGCTCTAAAGCACACAAAAGGTAGGCTCCACTAAACAGAGATGGGACCTTTAGACTGAGCTCACCACTACCTGCTGGCCTCCACACTAGTGGAAATTTTTGTCAGGCTGTAGCCTACTAAAATCCAACTAATATCACCTAACATTTGAAAACCATCTACTAAAAAAAGGGGAAAGGGGAGGAAAATCCTTTACAAAAGTTCCCTTTTTGTGCAGCCTTTTCTGTACCATCATTTCTGAAAGTAAGAGAAACAAAAATAAAATAAAAATCTCTAATGCTCTTTATTCCTCTTGGGAGGTGGCTGTATTTGATTGTAAATTGCCAGCTAAAAAACACTTCCGGCACCTGTGCATTGTTTCCTCACACAGTGACAGCAGCTGCTCCATCAGATCCCCACAGGACTAGGAGCTCTTTTGCAAGGTCATCAACTGAGAAAAAGCCCTTACCATGGGTTAATGGAAGAACAAAACCCAAATAGAGTTCCTGAATACTGCGAAATGGAAACAATAATTCTCTCTCTCTCTCTCTTCCTCATTCTTTCCCTCTCTCCCCTCCTCCCCACCCCCTTACTTTGCCACCACCATTTTCCCCCAAATATTTTAACATTTGGAAATCAATAATAAATGCATAGCAAAAAATAAGAAGATTTTGTTTCTATTTATCAATGATCATCAAATGACGTTCATTTTTTATTTGCAACTTGATGAAAATATGTCCTATTAGAAAAAAATAGACTTCCTAGCCAGTGTGGTGATTTTGATGGCAAGGAACAATAAAGCCACATATTTAACTGTGATGAAAACAATCATATTAAATATTTGTTAACTTGTTTTATTTAGTCCTCTCTCTTCACACTTGTGATACATTCACAGCCTTCTAATATATTATTGTGTTTTCATATTGAACTTGGAAAAGGGGGTAGATGCTGATCAGTTAGAATCATAGAATCACATAATATCTCAAGTTGGAAGGAACCCATAAGGATCATCGAGTCCAACTCCCTGCTCCTCTCAAGACTACCTAAAACTAAATCATACGACTAGAGAGCATTGTCTAGATGCTCCTTGAACTTATATATGTTATACACATATTTTAAATATATATGTTATATATATATATATTATATGGTTCTTATACTTGTAGCCTGAGACCCTACAAAATATTAAAGGAAAAATTCTGGAGGTAGCAGATTCAGGATTAGGTTTTCCGAGGTAATGATCTTTCTTCAGGGCAGAAGCACTGGTATGCAGGGGTCTCAAATATCTTCACTATTGAAAATCTAGAAAAGTGAACGCTGAACTTTTCATCTCAGGAAACAAGCTGATCTGTTTCCCTTCAGGTTTTTTAAAGTTTGGAAAAAAATTTCTCCAGGCCTAACCTTTTTATCCCCAAAGGAGACAGCTGTCACATGGATTGATGGGTATTCTCTAACATAGTTATGCTGCAACTGAAGTGCACAAATGGTCTCCTGTCCAAAACTCCAGCTATTTGAATTCACTAAAACATTGATCTGACCTTCATAAAGCCCATTCGGATAACTTTTCCAGTATATAAATACTAACCCAGAGTACACTGAAATGTGAAGAATGGGATTTTCCTGTCTACACTAGCTTCCTAAACCAGCCCTACATTCCTAAACCTCACAGATTAATCTTCCCTTCCCCTGCATCGCCTATTTCCACTGCTTACAATGGCCAGTAAATTCAGGAGTGTCTGGCAATCTGCCTGGGAACTGGAACACGATTGCAATGTATGCTTGTACGCTGATAAAAATCAATTGATTTCTGTGCAGAGTTTGATAGTTAAAAGATGGCAAGGACCATTCCCACCCAGTAGTCTGCATGTAGCCACTCTGTTTTAATAAGAAGAACGCTTTGCTGGCATAAACATAGGTTGGTTTTATCCAGCTGCAGTCTGCGTGGTTTTTTACCTCAGCCTTTTGAGTGGTACCATTAAACCTACTCTGCAGTCTTCTCTGCTGCTTGTGAAGCAGAGAATCTTGAAAGGATCTCTCCCCAGAGACCTGATCTCTCCCCAAACTGAGGATGAAAAGCAAGCAGTGTTTCCTAGGAACAGTTTTTAGCTAGAGTCAGAGTTATACAGCGAACTGGCAATCATCTCTCTTCTAGTGACAACAGAGTCGCAATGAATTCTCTGTTTAGGCTGAGACTGATTGTGTGTCCAGTGCTAGAACACAGGTTGTCTGCTGTTGCATTGGCCCTTCAGCCCTTGGTTGAAGATGCTTTGGCAACAGGAATATCAATGCAGGGGCATAGAATATTAGTTACATAAGCTGGGAAACTACAGAGTAATTAAATGCAACCATTTGTTTTGAAGAGGAATTTATCTACACTTCGGATGCCTGAGTTATCTTAGAGAAGTCCTACTCTATCTTTAGTGATATCTAATTGAACTTTTAGTTGGAGAATTTTAACCAGCTTTACCAGCTTTTAGGTTTATGAATCTTATCAGAATAGCTATGACTTTGTTTCCTCCCTTGGATTTTTTTATTTTTTAGGAAGAGACAGATTGGCTTTCTGATTCTAAACCAGGTTACTTGCTTAGAAGGAGTGACTCATACAAACTTTACAGGGAAAGCTAGGAAAAGAAAAATCCTCAAAAAGCAACAGCAGGTAGATTTCTCTCACCGCTATTCTGAAGAGTCTGTAGTTGTACAGTCTAGTTAGATATTAATGTGATTCAAGCATTGTTTCCTTAGTGGCAGATCGTAATTAAATAAACCATGAAAATTAAGCTACATAAACTTTTTGACAGACTTTTCTGAAATAAGTAGGATTAATAGACATTTGTATAATAAAACACAATAAATCTTATAATTCTTTAGACATTATAGAAAACCATCTTAAATAATCTCTGTACTGAGTCACAAAAGCAAGTGAAGAGTAATTTCTGGGTGTTGAAAATAGAAGCTATCACACACCCAGTTCTTCTGATTACTGAATGATTGCTAGTGCCAAATAAAATCAGTGGCTGATTAATTAAAAAAAAAAATGCAAAAGGACTAATGATTAAGAGCTTTGCAATGTGCTGAAATCACAGAGACCAGACCTTCTACACCCACTTCTCACAAAGAGAAGGTTACAACCTGTTGCCAATATGACTCTACCATGCAAGTAAAACTGAGGAGAAATACCTAGCTGCATGTATTCTAAGGTAGCAAAATATCTGATTTTTGTCATCTTAATTAGTCACCTCATTCATAAAATTGCCATTTTAAGTATCACCAGTAGCAAGCTAAATTAAAGCTTTATATGTATCTGGGCTGAGATTTTCAGAATATCTTAAAACACTGTGTGTCAGCTAGGGCTCAAACTATAAAGGCAGGTGCACAGGCACGTGTTGAATCCCTCCAGTCTTTGAGGACTGCAGTCTTAAGTTTGGCAGTGCCACTTCAGTTATAGAATCATAGAATCATACAATCATTTAGGTCGGAAAGGACATACAAGATCATCGATTCCAAATGTCATCCATGCCCACTAGACCATGGCACAGAGTACCTCGTCTATACGCTTTTTGAACACCTCCAGGGATAGTGACTCAACCACCTCCCTGGGCAGCCTATTCCAATGTCTGACAACCCTCTC
>JAVJGG010000059.1:1125176-1149188 GCA_035590195.1 Aviceda cuculoides
CTTGGTGTCATCTGCAAACTTGCTGAGGGTGCACTCAATCCCCTCATCCAAATCCTCAATAAAGATATTAAACAGAATGGGGCCCAAGACCGAGCCCTGGGGAACACCATTTGTGACTCGCCACCAACTGGATTTCACCCCATTCACCACAACCCTCTAGGTTTGTCCATCTAGCCAGTTTTTCACCCAGCGAAGAGTACGCTTGTCTATGCTATGAGACACCATCTTCTCAAGGAGTATGTAATGAATTTTATGTACGCAAGGCAAGCTTTCTGGGGAATACCATCTAACCTTCAAAAACAGGGCTCATTGCACATTTGCTTACCTGACATGAATTTCTTTGACAGCTATTTCAAAGCACTCTATCACATGGTACCCACAGAAGCATGAAGTCAGATGTAAGCTACAGCAAATTTCACTGAAAGCAGAGGGGAGGAATGTGCAGAGCTCAGGGGAAACCCCTCACACACCCCCACACCACCACGGCGGGGCTTTCTGGAAGCTTCAGGGCTCCCCTCGAGGCAGTCGCCCCCTGAAGAGCAGCCCTGCTGGGCCAGGCTCAGGCAATGGCTTTTGTGCTGGCACCGTGCCCCCCAGTCGGCACGTTCAAACCGCTCCAATGGCCTTTGGCTCCCTGACACATGGCTTCCCCCCATAGCACCAGAGGGGTGGCGAACTACTGATGGGAGAATTGGGTCTCAGCTGCGGTTCCCACCCAGGTCACTTTGGGATCTCTAGCTTCCATGCTCAAGTACAAAAGAGGCCCGAGCACTATGGTGCACACTAGATCTCATGAGTGCCACTGGCTGGAGCCACAGAAATCCCTCAGGATCCTGTAACCAGGCCCATAAATCACACTGCATGGACACTAGCAGGTGCTGGGTTATTGTGAGTGCACAGGTGTTAAAGCATAGGCAGATGTTTGTAATGTCGAGATTGCCTGAAAGCATCAGCACTAAAAGCTCACCTTTGATTAACAGCCCATCAGTGCCAAACAAGTATGCAAAATGATGAATGCTCATGGAACACTAAATCATGGGAAATTGCATCTGACTACAGTTGCAATCTGTATTTCACACTCCCCCAGAGTGTGAGTGCTGGATGGATAGAGAAAAAGAGCAGGAAAACATTGCCCCGTTGTTAGAAACACTCCTATGGTTGTGCTACATTGCCCTCTGCCCTCCAGACAGAGCTGTCTTTCAGAGGAGAGGCCAGGGCACTCAGCCAGACCCAATACTTCGGACTGTGTAAGTTCCCAGTGCAGAGAGGGAGACAAGCAATTTGAGAGGCTTTGAAATACTGTGAAAGATAAATGTAGGCAGTGGATTTATTAACTGGCTTTGCTCTCTGAAAATTGTTGACCTTTCATGAGCAGCCAAAACATGAACCCTGAGAGCTAATGCTCTACTACAGGGAAATTTTAACATGCTGGCATCTGTTCTAAATAGGGCAATACCTTATGAATTCCTAGCCTCCTGAATTTTCACTTCTAGGGAGAAGAATATTGTATAGTGCTTGCCTTTCTTCTCACTGTGCTGTTTTCCTAACTCATATTGCTCCATCAAGTAAGTCAGCTAGCTTACCAGGAGAATACGAACCGAGTACTTAAAGAACACAGGTACATTGAGATTCCAACTACAGAAGAACCTTATCTCATTTCCTCCCTCCCCTGAAGAAGGAAACTCTGCTTTTTCTAGCAGTCCAATCTCTACTTTTCAGTGTACAGCAGCGTGTCCCATTGAACCAAATTGTTGCGTATCATTTGGGCTTATTATCAGTTTTAACTAAAGAACTGTGTAAACTCAAATTGAAGGTGGGAGGTCTCAAAGCTGTGTGACCCATTTTTTATTATCTTAAAAACAAACTGAAAAGACTTTTTAAACACACCTAACCCACATGTCTGAAAATTAATAGAACCTAATACATTATTTGAGATAATTAAATAGATACAAAATATGGAAGTTTCTTGACTTTACTAGTCTGTAAGTCTGGAGATTGTATTTTAAACATGAAAATTCATCCCTTCTGAATTGAAACTCCAAACACAGTGCTAATTTGGGGGAGTGAGGAAGAAGCAGTCGTGATTTGTATATGATAGGTTTTCCCAAGCTTGCCATGTGAAAAAAAGTCATATTGTGGAACTATCACGTTAATTACTAAGTAATTGAATACCCAGCTTTTAATTTGTATGGAAAGACTGGGGATTCAGATGAATTCCATGTACATCTTATTTATATGTTTTGTCATCCACCAAAACCCAAAGTTTGTTGCTGCAACCAGAGGCAAGGGGGCACAGAAGTGGTGCTAATGTGATCCAAGAGCAGGGGTCTGTCCTTGGTAATGAAGTTTAATTCATCTGTGATAATCTTATGTATAGGTCTTCTGTTTCATTTGTATTCACAAAGGTCACTGCTCACTTAACAAAGGGTGTTACTGGAACAAATAGCAGGAACTCTGGAGTTTATCAGAGTTTCTCTTACAGTACTTGATTTTCCTAATGTGAATGACTGTGCAGTTCCAACTGAACCTTAATGAGGTTTGAAAAGAGGTCAAAAACTCTTGAAAACACTTTTCCAGAGACTTGTTCCTGGCATCCTGAATACAGAACTGGACATGATTAGAATAGGAAGTGAGGAAGCCATGGAAATTTTGGGTATTTTTCAGGCCTATGGGGTTAGAAAGGAGAGCATCATCAAGTAAAAAGTGATTAATTATTGACACTATGTTTGCCCCAAAGCAATACTAAAACTCCTGGAGTTCCCTGGTGAGCTAGTAAAACTAATGCAGATATGAAAATTCTACAAGAATTTACATGGTGCTACTCTGTCTAGTAAGGGTGAAATTGATGAGGACAGGTTATAAAAAAGCTTAATACAGCCTAGGGAGTGACTAAATATAGATGAAGTCTGGAAAGAGCTTGATACCAAATTATCTTTTTTCTTTATTTCAAAATTAAATGTATTTAAACACTGTGAATAAATAATTAATTTACAAATATTTTCTCTTAAGGAAACCTTTCAGAACATTTATTATTTAAAATATTCAAACCAGTATGGTCACTTCATCTACTGTTGCCCTTAGATTTGCATGAGCATAATCCAAACATAATGGCAAATTTAAAAATATTTTACTGCCATCTACTCTAAATCTTTATGGATTTGTATATAATTCTGTATGGAAAGGAAACCAATTTTTCCACTGCACTGTGTGGGAAAATTACTTCTTAGAACTTTTTCATTATAACTATTATTTTCCAGGAAAATATATCTGTATGTTGTTGATTTTTGTTGATGGGGGGCAATGGAATAGTAATAATCAGCTTGCAGGCAGCTTTCAGTGACTTCCTGTATTAATTTCAAATCAACAAAGTAATCATTAGGCATAATGTCACCATTTGTCTTCATTCAGGCTCTTAACCTTTACATTGCCCGTTAAAGAGAGGAAGACCAGTTTCTATCCATGTTTTGGCAATAGAAGAGATTTTCCTGCTGTAGATACACATTTATTCAACAGAAGTTGCAGTGCAATTGATGTCCATATGATTTGGAAGTTTCCTTCCTCTTTACTGAAACAGGAAGCACATATAATTATGGGCTAGTCCATTAATTAGTTTTAAGAGAGGAGATTATAAGAGAGGAAAACATTGTCTACATAGATAGAAATGCTGAACTTTAGATAACCACCGAAAATACAGAAAATGTGTTGCATCTTTATGGCTTTTGAATGGACATATTGGTTGCTGAAATGAATCCAAATCCACTAACAGAAGGAAGTAACATACTATAGCTCTTGTGGCACTGTCCCTCTACTTATTACATGACTATCATGCTGGTAAAAAACCCAAACCAAACCAAAACAAAAACCTGGGTGGAATAAGAATAATAAAAGCTTTTAAATTCTGTGTAACTTCGAAAATATCCATGATGGGCTAGTCTTACTGCTCACTTCATAGGCTCAGCTGTTGCCAACACAGCTAAATTTGTGGGGTTTTTTTTGACAAATATCAGAAATATTGTAGAGATTACAATATATTATACAAAGGAAGGAAGATAAGAGCATACTTCACTTGCCTTTAAGTGGAGATAAAGTCTGTAGTGAGCCATACTCTCCAATATAAATTCTCACATAACAGTGGAAGCTCTTTCCTTCCCACATTCTCATCCACTGAAATGAAATGAACAAACATTTTATATAATTTCTGAACAGAATTTTACATTCTGGTATTTGAATTACATTTCCAATAAAGGGCAGCTCACCACCTTCAATAAATTAGTGAAGTCTGTCTCAGACTATAGAGTTCTTGATTGCCAAGAAAATTAAATGCCAATTATTTAGTTGGGGTTTCCCAAGAGTAACTGCATGTGCAAGACTCTAAAATTGGAGTAAATTTGGCAGTCAAACTCAAATGTTGTACAGCGGAGGTATGCCAAAGAGAACTGTTGTAGTATAAGCTGCCTAGAGATTTCTGAAAAAAACGGTACTCAGAGCAAAAAGGAAGTGAGCTTCAGAGAGACATCTCTCCTTTCTCTGACAGCTGGGCCACAGATACATGGTGGAAGTTGATCTACAGTTTTGCTATTTCAAAGAAGGCCCTGTATTCAGGAAACTGCAAGACTGAAAGAACAAAACACAAACCTCAGGTGATACTGAGGGTGCTTGTGTATATCCAGAACAGGACTTCAGTGGCATACTATTTGAATTCTTTGTTTTCCCTGTGTTGAAATTTTGAGGAAAGGCCTGGAGATAATAACATGTTACATCTATCTCTTTCTTAGGATTGGAAGGCACTTAGGGAGCTACTTTTCAATTCTTTGTCAAGCAGAGTTCTCCACTGCAGGAAGTAAATAACACAAAATTTGCGCCACTGTTGTTGGGTGTGAGTCAATAGAAACTACAGGTCTCTCAGCTTCCTGTTCCCCCCTGTCCCCCCCGACTCCCTTTACACATGAATCTCACTTCAAATGAAGCCCATGCAATTCAGTACCAAAAGTTAAATTCTATGCACCCTGTATACACATATATATGTATTCTATAAACTATGTTGGTGGCCCTCTTGGTTTTGGTTACATTTTGAACTGATAGTAAACCAAGAAAAGTTTTTTTAAGGCACAATTAAGTATAAAAGAAATCTACAGAGAGGGCAGGAAGGTGGTTGAGGCTCTATTAAACACATGTGGAAGTGAAAGGACTGCCTTAGTCTAAAGAAGTGTTGAATAAACGAAAGTGGTTGAATCTATGGTGGAGGTCAGGCCACATCAGGAGTGGTTCTGCTCTAGGGAGGAAAAATTCTTTAGACTAGAGGCTGATTATAAGTAATATGAATGAGTAGGAGGAAAGACCTGTGTACATAGTGTTTTCAATCAGCTTTATCCCTTCAATGCTAAACTCTTGCCTTTTGACAACCTAGAGATTGTTAAGTGTTATGACTCTATCTCTGGAAATAGTGTCAATATTTAGGAACTCACACTTTTAAATGAATGAGAACACTGGCTTCACAGGACACATTTCAGTACCTGACCCATGGACCCCCCTCTGGCCTTTTGAAAGGGAGCAATTGATCAGAGCTGTGGCAGAACCAATACAGACCTTTCCTTTTTTTACTTTGCAAATGATGTGAAGACCATGTTCTTTTGATTCTTAAAGAACAGACCACTCTTATACACACATTTACGTAAACACCTGTAGTTAAATCTGATGAGCACATCTATCACAGAAGAACAGGACATTGTTATACTTTACTGCTTTCCTCCTGGCTATGAAATATGTGAAAGAGTATGTATAGGCTAGTCTGTAAAGAAGTTATAGGCAAGCAATGGAATACAAATTATGCTTTTCACCATTACTGATGATAACAGCATAGATAGGTCTGTACATATCTGTGCAAAGACAAGTACAGAATAAAAAATACAATGACATGCAGAAAGCAAGAAGAACAAGGTGTATGAGAAAAGACTGCAGTGATGAGGAGGGTCACTTGCATCACTTCCTGATACTTATCTTTTAAAAATGGAAGAGCATATCCTTCACATAGCCTGTTGTTTCACTTTAGTTCTTCATTAATTAAACTTCTCCCAGTGGAAGCTGCCAATCACTTTCCCCTAAAACTGAATGATAACTTAAATCATACACTTTGACACACTTGGGCCTGCCTTTGCACATCCTTCACACATCTGAATTTCTGAATTCATGTGAATTTTTCTGTCACATATTATACACGTAAGCATAGGTTGGATCTTTGGATATGCAAAATGAAATTTAAGCTACAGATAAAAATGTAGAAACCATTTAAAAATGCATTTACATAAGTAAATTATTTTTGTAAGGAAATAACTATAATATACTACTGTCCTTTATGATTTTTGTACATATGTTACTGGATTAAGTTAAAATGCTTTTCAATCACCATTATGAAATTATCTATATTTAAGTATGAATAAGAACTAGAAACGAAGTGCAAACAGAACTGAAAGCCAAATGTTCTTAGGCAAGGTATAGGTTTCAGGATCTAAAGTTAGTTGCAAATTTTGTAGCCAACTCATGCATTTTTATTGCTACAAGCAAAACCTTGTGTCAGGCCATACTGAAGTTTTGAATGGGCTGTTGGTTGTCCTATTTCAAAATAAAGGTTTGGCAGCTCCTGACAAACCCAAGACTTAGTAACTATAGGTTATAAAACAGTTGAAAGAAGACTACGTTCTATCCTAAAAAGTTGTCATTTAAGGCATCTATGACTCTTGGATACTTCTATTGTATTATTACCATTTAAAAATTTAAGTACAAATGTGTAGGTTTTGCCTTTAGTAAATTCTCTTGCTGGTTTTAAGCAGAAGTATCTGAGGAAAAGTTGCTTTACAGCTTTTAGTCTCTGACCTCTGGAAAGCATTTCTGCAGTTTATCATTGAAAAACAGATAAAGCCCCTCTCCTTCCCCCGCCTCCCCACCCAGCACAATTTCCTGAGGTTTAAAAATAGTATACTCACACATCTCAGTGCAGAAACAGCACAGAACTTTTTCCTCTTGGTCTGTTCACATTTTTCTTATTTGCACACTGATCCACTCAAGTAGAAGGAAATTGTGTCCTACATGTGACCTCAAAGTTTAGACAAATTATTTGCTTCCCTTTCTATCAAAGGCTAAAACATCCATACAAATATGACCATCTAGAAGATAGATGAGATCTGTGCTTTATGTGTCAATAGCTTGTAGGCTTCAATTTTCAGCTGTAACTGATAGAATGATTGCACTATTAGATTCTGGATCAAAATCTGATCTCATTCCAGAATCAAGTTATGCTTGTATAAGTGAAATCAGATTTGAGAGTTATATGTCATTATATAACATTAAAAGAAACAGTTATTTGCCTTACGGTGACCATTGTTCTGAGATGTGTTGTGCAGTCTTGGCCTGTGTGCATATCATGAGCTCAAAAATATCACACTGAGAATATTCTGGCCTGCATCTTTTGAGGCCATAACTGTTGGGTAGTGCACTGCCACCTCATTCCAAGCATGCACAGAGGTGATCACAACACCTCTCCTTTACTTTCTTTGCCAAAGCACAAGCCAAGCACATTTTTCATTCTGAAGTGGGAAATGACAGGGGGCTGTGGGATACAGCAATGAGTCTGAGCTTTATATTGGCTTTCTGTTCTTTTGCTGTACCTACCCTGAACTACTGGAAAAGAAAAGGCTGTGTAGAATTAAACAATAAATAGTAATTTTTACACTGGAGAACACTGTCGCTTGTTATCACAAGTCGCTGCCCTCCACATTTAAGGATAATAGAAGACAGCTGCCCTCTCCAAAGCAAAGGCTGCATGTGCCCTGGTGGAAGAACCACTAACCTGATTTGCCTAATAGTGTAGTGCCCTGAGTTTTGACATCTGGTTGCATAAGTGTGGGGACACTTGGGGTGGTTGTCTCTTCTAGTATCTACAAATGCAATATACACCCTTTAAGAGAATTAATTGCCTTAGTTCTATTTAGGTTAAAAGATATGCCACTTAGGATTTCAAAATGGTGAAGCTGAAAAGCTGGGTTTAGGAGAAAATGTGGTGAATGCATTATGTAGTTTAGGCAAAATCCCAAAGGAATTTGGGAAAAGCTTTGCATGTATCCTGAGTAGAGTTCGTCTTTGGGGAAATTTGAGCATGATATACCTCCCATAAACTCCCATAATTTTGCTGTCTTGCAGGCTAAAATGCATGGAAATAATTTTTATTAAGCACATTATGGAAGTATTAATCAACGTTAACAAAGTATTATTAAGAATCCAGAATGGACAAAGGAGGAAAAATGCTTTTACGGTGAAAACACATACAGAATTTAAAGGGATGCAGTTGTTTCAGAATGTGAATATAAAGCATGATACTATGGAAGTGGCTCTGTTGCTATTACAGGTGCCAGGTGGACACTAATCTAGCCAAGATTCATGTTTAAGTTTATGTATACAGTCACGTCATCTCTGCAATAGAGTTTGAGCAATAATGAGGCCTTTTATAGATGCATGACTACTCTGAATTATACAGGTTAAGCTACTGATATCCTCCCATCCAACTCCAAAGTGACCCCTTTTCCCATGTAAGAGACAAAGTACTGTGAAAAAGCTCAAGGAGCAGTCAAGTTTCACACATTGCATGAGGTCTTAAACAGGATTAATTAAAATGAGATCATCACAAAGGAAGGGGAAACTGTGAGCATGTTATGCTTATTGTGCCTTGTAGGATGCTCTGTGGAAGGTAATTGGAGACTACAGGAAAAAAACAGAGAAAAGAACTTTGGCACTTTCATTAAGGGAATGTTATTCCTTCAGAAACTTTGAAAGATCCTAGAAAGAGAGCACATTTTGATTTGGAAGACATCGCCTGTGTCTTCAAAAAATCAGATACTTCTGTTAGACAAAAAAAAAAATAAAAAAAGCTTGATAATCTTACTTCTTAAATACAATCCTAACAAATCACTTTAATTTTACATTGCCGGGTAAGTGATAATTCAAACCAAAGCCTACATCAGATATATTTTGTCTAATGGGAGGACATAGCAAGTCTGTTTTGGACATAACCGTCAACTCTACTTTGATCACTAGGTAGGCCACCTGAACAACATGGAATAACATTATTATCAGCTGAGTAAACAATTTGAAAGCTTGATGGAATTTTGCCTGTGTTGTCAAATACTGATGAAAACATTTTTTTATGAATACTCTTAACCATTTTCTACTGGAGCTGCACTACATAAAAATAATTTAAATATTACACCTTTGAAGTATATTTTATTAAGCTTTGGACTCCAAAGATATTAAAAAATGTAGTCTTCACAATTTGTTTTGGGTCAAGTTATCACAAAATACCAGTTTTTACTGGAATTAGTGTTATTATAGACTAGGTCAGCAGTAATGTCTACCTTTACAAACATGTTAGAGTTTAATTCCAAGGAAAATTATTTTAATGTCAACAGATGTCTTCTATTGCTGAACAGAATAGTTACCAAAGACAAATTTGATGCAGTCTTTATTAATATTAAAAAGCAAAAAGATTTTAAAATTTTTCCCTTTCTCATGTTTAATGACCAAACTTGTACATAAAATTTACAAATTTACTTGTGGTCCAAAAGAAGACAAAAATGTTAAATGATATTGTTATCATTGGAAACCTCAGAAACACAAAATCACAACTGTAACTGTTTCCCAGTTCTATGCAAAGTAGTTCAGAAAATTATTAGCTATAAGGACTTCAGCTGCTAGAATAGTCAAACTTTACTATCAGTTATTTCTGGTCAACTAAGACCTGAATATTCTTGAGCTACAGTTGCATTATAATTCTTTACAATATGTACAGACCACAGATGCAGTAAGATCTGTTAGTTTGCATATACACTAGAAAGAAAGGAGATTCTATAAGACAAGTCAATGTTAGGTAGAACATTTCTTTGATCCATAATAAAAAGCTGAGCTGTCCTTTGTATATTTTTAAATGATTTTGTTATATTTTTTTCTTTGTAGAATATTTTGTGTCTAAACCAAAATCATACAAAGTAAACTGTGCTGAAGAAGTACTTCCCTTTTCCAGAGTGTGGTCCTAATTGATCTCTTTGTGTTTATGTCATCATAGACTTGTTCTCCTCTAAGAAAAATAAATAGTTCTGAAAAAGCATTGTGCAATATCCAGTGCATCTTCTGAGAAGGAGAAAGTAGGAGGAAGTATCTGAACACATGCTTTAAAGCTTTTCTAAACACTACATTACTTACTTACTTATTATAACATGTTTCATGAATATGCAATACTCGGTCACAGACTAGTTTGATCTACAAAGTCTCTGAGGAAGGTTGGATTTTATAGTTCAAAATACAAAATATATTAAAAGCTTTTGCCATAGCATTTTCTTTATTTTTTGATTTTAGGTAAATCTTGAAACTACTCTGAAAAAGCCAAACTTTTCTCATTGTCTGCTTCTTAAAGAAAACTCCCAAAAGGTAAAAGAAAGAGTTTTAATGCACAAAGTGTTGTTAAAATAGGCATCAAAACATCACTTTATATCTCAAAATTTACCAAGATACCTTGGCACAGGCAATGTGGAAAAGTGAGAAAAACTATTACCAGTACAGTACCTACACAGAGGATAAAAGATGGCATAAACAGCTGGGTTTCAATCATTCTGCCACTGGAGGTAAGGAACTTGCCCCTTTGGTTTTAATATACTCAAAATTTGGCCTCAAGGTTTCCATATCTATTAATAATTCTTGCTACCTGCAAAAATTAAAGAAATTCTGGAGTTTAAAAATTCTAGATATTTAGTTTAACATACATTTAAAAATGTGAGTACCTAGTTTGTTAATACTGTCATATTTCACCTCCGTTTCAAAGAGCTACAATCCTTCTTCCTCTTTTTATTACCTATGGAAGTAGCCAGTTAAGCCTTCTTAATAGGTCTGACTAACTTTCATAGGGAGCATTTTTATTGCCGGTGCAATTAAGAACTTCAAAATAATCTGAAGATCACACAGAACTGTTTAAGTAGTAATGATTATGACTGCTCAAAGTAGTCTGTGGCCCTCTCTACCAAAGCTATCTTATATTTAGTGTGTTTAGAGACATGGAAATTTTCAAATCATTGTCAGCATAGCAGAAAAAAACCTTGACTTCACTGGGACCATTGCCTCCTTTTTTTCAACATATGTCAATCTCTTTTCTTAGAAAGAAGGAAAACTGTGCTTTTTAAAATGTTACTTTAAGAGTAATTGTTGTACAATATTAGCAGTATCCTGTTTATTACCTGTGACTCAACAAGCTCCAATGAGTCACAGTCTTAAGAACATTTCTGTTGCAACTTCCAGCTTGACTAGAAAACAACATTCTATAAATAATCTAGTCACAAGTACTCAAATGCTTTTTTCCAGATGCAAGTAGAGTAAAGCACATTCAAGGACCTATCTGAGTTCAGGACTTAGCATGTCTGCCTTTGAAGGGATTAGCCAGTTGGGTTTGATAAATTTCATGCACTGTTGTAAAACAAATAAAAGAAAAAGTATGTATTTGTCTCATCAAATTTGGAAAATGACCACAAAGAATTGACTCTATAGGTGAGGTAAGAGACATCTAAGTTAAGAAATTCTTCAGTGTCATACCTTGGATAGTCAATAAGCTTTAGTGGTAACATATAAACAATGTTGAGGTACTGTCATAAATTACAGTTACCAAAGGTGCACAAAAATACATAGTAGATATACTGTGAAGTCACTCCTTCCCTTTTCAAAAACAGTTTGTTTGCTATATACCAGCCTTCAGAAGGAATCCAAACTTCTTTTCAAGGTTTCAGTCTTTCCAATATATTAGTATCTGTTCTCATTTTCTGTTTTCATTGTGTTTCAAGATCTTTCCTTTCTCTCCAGACAAGCTTATTTGGATTCTATATTGGAAGTTCTTTATTAAGACTTAGCAATCACCTATTGTTAAAAATAGTAACTAGAAATATAAACTTGAGGTAAGCTTAAGGATCAGTTATATAATATACATTATATAATACTAAAAATGACTGACATTTCAAACTGAAGTAAATTTCAGTTGACTAAAGCTAGAGGCTTTAGTCAAAATCATAGCAATGTATGAACATTTAGAAATCTCTTGAGCACAATGAATGTTTCCATTTTTAAGTGAATTACATTTTTTATTTCCTTATATTTCTGTGTTTTTCTGAATTATGACCATAAGTCATATATTTATAATAGTAAATTTATGAAGGGATACATTAAAACAGAATGAGAACCCTCAAAATCACATATATTTCTTTTAATATTTTTAAAATGCATATAACTCATCTGTACAAAAATCAGGTTCTTTCCCTATTTATGTTATAAGCAATCACTCTTTTTTTTTTTTTTTTTGGCAAAGAATTGGTTCCCATGTACAAAATAAGGCAAAATTGAAAGATTATTTTTTGCCATACTTAAGGTCCATTCCAGTCAACAATGTTTAAGTCCACATGTTTTCATCTGTGCTAAAAACTAAGACAAGAATTTCAATATCCGCCCTGAAAAAAGGAGAGCAATTAAAGTATTAGATAGGTCATTACAACATGGAGACAAAAATTCAAACAAAATATGTACCTGGTTTTGTTTTTTTTTTTTTTTTTTCTGATGGGGTGGATGAGGGGAAGGGGGGATACATTAAATTCTAGTAATATACTGGTGTTTCCAGGTTGCCCTCTTTGTTAACCTAGATGTCAATGAAACAGATGAATATTCAAGACTGCTAAAACTCTGTTTTATTTAGGTAGCTTCTTGAGATAATTTTTAGCACAGTCACTATATTTGGTGCACTAGTTTTCCAGAAAAGTCATATTATAAGTTTATGCAGCAAAACCTTTCAGAATTAAAGAAGCCAAGAAGAAATGGTTTCAGTCTTTTTTCAGATGCTGAATGAATGAATGAGGGAAATAATTTCTGCTGGCATAAATAATAAAGTAATGTTTATTCTGGATTCCCTCAAAATACTCTGGACTCCTTTATAACACCTCATGGACAGCTTCTCAATTATATAATCTGGTATTTTTGTAAATTTGAGAGAATAGTTGAAAAATAAAGGCAGATGCATCTGCTGGTCCCCTAAGAGGAGGAAAGTACTCCAAAGCACATGTGAAGAAAATGTAGATATTTTTCACACAGAGTATGTCATCTTCAAAAAATGAGTTTTTAATCAAATCACATTACTCGGTCATGAGAAATCACAGCTGCATTTGAACTTAAAAGCAGAATAAAGGACAGGCATCATTCATTTGAAAAAGTGTTTGAAATAACTTTTTTTTTTTTTTTTTTGAGGGAGGGAGCTTAGCCCACTTCCCTCTGTCTCTGTGTATGTTTAGAAAATGGAACTTGTTGCCCTTCACATTTCTTCCAGAAGAATACATGTAATTGGACATGCTATTTTCTGCTAGCCTTGGCTTTCTGCTCTTCATTCAACTATGGTTATGCTCTGACAATTCAAGTCAGTGTTTGCAACATTTACTCCAGAGTCCAAATGCTTTCCCTGATGCCCATAGCTTTCCAGCAGAAAATCTTTTGGAAAGGCTGAGTTCGTTATGATTCCCTCCTGATGCTCCTCAAAGTCTGGTCTCTTCCTTTGCAGTGATAGCAGAAAATGAGCTGGCACAGGGCTGTGAGTAAGTCAGGAAAAGTCACATACTTCTCTATTAGTGTCACAGTTAACTGCAGAAGGTGAGACAAAAGCTGCATCTTGATAAATAATAGTTTGGTTATAATAATCTTTCCTCTCTTTCTCTTTGCTTTTGTGGTGTGATAAATTATCCAGACATTTTATCTATTGTCATAGCGGATTCCAAGAGAAATATCCTCTACTTGCTTTGAAGGCACATATATTTTCTAATCCTCTTTGTCTCCAAAGCAGATGAAATCAGGAATGAAAATAAGATTTTACTTAGGCATAGAGTATACCTTTAGCCTGGGTACAGTTGGAAGAAAAAGCTGAAAAGAATACACATACCCTTAGTGCTTCATTGGCATAAGTATCTCGTGATGTTACGTATTTTACTGCCTTTTTAAAAATGCATGAGCTGTCTCTTGAAGTCAATACAAAAGCTATTTAATACACTGCATTTCTCAGTAATATTTGTGGCACTGACCTGAGTTCTAAATTTCCTTCCAAGTTGAGTGTTCAAGTCTTTGTATTTTTTTGGCTTCTTTCAATATCTCCATCCATTATGATTGAGAAATGAAACAGTCTTATCTGACTAAGAGGTGAATTATTTTATCCTGTTGAGGAACACACCCTCATTTTTGTTTAAATGGGTACAAGTATAAAAAATTCCTTTACGCTAATATCTGTGTCATTTTTTTTTTTTTTTCTGTGCAATGTCACATCTCACCAGAGCAAACTTTCACAAAATTTCAAGTGCTTCCTGTTAGCAGCTGAATTTGGATGAAGTATCCAGTTTTCATTTCCATACCAGTCCTGAGGAAAATGGGAAGGAGGAAGGGAGCAGAAGGAAGGAAGGAAGGAAGGAAGGAAGGAAGGAAGGGCTTTTTCAAATTAAAAGAAAAAAATTATAAGTTAAATTTCCTTTGAACATTTAAAGAAAGAATTCAGTTTTCGTGATGTGTTAATTGAATAACTAATTATAAAATACTTATAATGTGCCATTACTCTTCACTGGAAATGGACCATAAGCATTTTTGTTCTGTTTACAGTGGAAAGCCTTTAAAAGTTATAAAAGTAAATGCTGCTTGGGGTATTAATTGTCAGGAAGCAATATAAACAAAGATTTTGAGCTGTATCAATAGTAGTTAAACTACTGAGAATATGAGATGCTTGATGCTCTGTGGGAAGTGTTATTACTTATATTGTAATAGTTCTTAGGAGTCCCAAGAATGAGTCATTACCCCAAAGGAATGTCTCTGTACAAAACAGAATATGAAAGCCTCTCTCTAACCGGTTTTCAGTCAACGTGACTGCAATGTAATGTCCTCATCAGTGAATCTGGGCTTAAACTACCTGATAAAGTACCGAGAGCAATCTAGCCACACTAAACCCCAGATTGTTTCTTCAGTGACTTCACATCTGTGATAGACTGGTGCAAACTAAAACTCCATATCCTTCTCAAAACTAGACTCCAGTATTTGAAAACCAGTAATGCACCCTGCAACAAATTTTAGATGTGTATGTCATCACAGTCTAATTTTCTCAAATTAGAAAAAAAAAAAAAAAAAAAATTGGAAGATCAACATGTCAGTAGCTGCCTTTCATTACACTGTGAAAGACATCGGGGTTTAATATGCTGTACTTTGGCTGTTGTTAAAAGACCATCAGGGACCTTTGTTTGAGGTGTTCGCAAACATAAGACCTGGCCTTACTGTTCAGTGAAACAGGATCATGTTGAAAAGTGCTGACTTGCTGTCTGAGGTGCAAACCTTAGGTAAATGAGAGGAAGGGCGTCCATGAAGCTTTGTATACATTTCCGGAAAGCTGCTGGGGTTCCTCATGCATCACTATCAGCACTTGTGGGATATCCAATTCTGGAGTGGTTCCCAGGGTTTTCCAAGGCCTATGGCTGCACAGCAACCCAGTTGCTCCAGGGTGGCCATTCTCACCACCACAGAGCTGTGGGAACCCCAACTCTCCATGCTACAGAGCTCTGACACAGCGTTTGGAAAGCAGGCTGGTGACCCCAGCATTTCCAGACACTTGGTTAACTAGACAGCACTGTGGAATTTCCCTGGAGCACATCCAGTCTGGAACTAAATTTTAAATGTTTCCAGTTAACGAGATGGTGGTTTTTTTTTTTCTTTCAGCTGTTTCAACTATTGGTTTCACTTGCAGTTTTGCTACTAAATTCAGTGGGGCCACCATTTTACGCTAAGGGTATTATGAGATTAATGATTATGAGATTAGTGAAGTTTAAATGAAATCAAAATCACTCAACAGAATTGATAAATACCAATTGGTCAAGGTGAGTCTGAATGGTACAGAAGTTCACCACATTAGTCAACAAACTGAAGCCACAAACTTTCTTCTGCCTGCAAACAGAAGGAAATTCACCACCACATGGATATCTAAACCCTGAGACTGTGAAGTGTATTACACAGGAAAGATGACTGGCACAAGCACAGGATGTTACTGAAGCTAATAAAAAAAAAAACAATGAGGTTTAAACCTACATTAAAACTCTGTAGGAAATTAATCATAATATGAACTGTTCATCACTGAAAACAAATTCATGCACAAATAGTTCAAAATACCCTGATGAGGAGAAATTAATATTTCCTGGATATAATAACCTTATTTTGTTTTTTCTCTCTGAGTAATGTAGATTTGTTATATTTGGATCCCAAACTCAGCGTGACTTCCATCTTTTCAGAAGAATAAGAAACAAAGCAAAACAAAATATCACATGTTACTTCAACAGAGTACTGGGAAATTTCAAGGTTTCTAAAGTTTCATTGCTAGAGTACTGGGAAATTTCAAGGTTTCTAAAGTTTCCTTGCTGAAAGACACTGTCCAGTAAGTATTGCTGGCAGTATTTCTCATAAATGTCAAAAAATAATTATTTTAAAAACTGCAAATGTTACCTCAGAACTCAGCAAGGCTTAGAAACTTCCAAATGAACTCCTCTCAGCTGCTGAAAGGAAGTGTGTTTTTTTAATTTATGGCCACCATCACTAGTACAAGAAAAGTAAGTGATTTGGTTTGTGTTTTTGTTGATATTTTGGTTTTGGTTTTTTTTTTAATAGATGTGCTGATTTTAACAGAAAGTAGGTGGACTTTTCTTGGAAACAGAATCCTTTGGTCATCTTGAATTCAGGTATCTCCATATATACTATTTTCACTTACATAAATCTATCCTGAAAGAAAAATCAGTATAAATTCTGTTGAATAAAAGTTAATTTCTCATTCTTCTGTCTCAGTTTTAGCTATAGTGAAAGGATGCAGATAAACAGTGTCAGAGGCTGCAGCCTTACATTCTCTCAGCAGGCAGACCTGGGACAATCTGTGCTGCAATTTTTCTCACACTGTACTGTCTCTTACTGCTGGTCTGAGAGGACCAATTCTTTCAGATGACATGATAGCTTATTTGCTATATTATTTAATTTTTTAAGACTTTGCTGAATGAGCTACTGTAGACTAGGCCAGGTTTGACATGTCTTCATCTACAAGTATACCTATTTCTTTAGGAATCTGCAGCTAATTTCAAGAACACAGTTGCCAAATGGTACAAAGGAAAAGGCAGTAATTTTGAAAAAGAAAACAGATATAATACTACAAGCATTTAGAAACTGCAGGAAAAAAGTCGTATGCAGAAGAAAATTACCCAAACCAATCAGATCAATGGGCTTTCATCTTACCACAGGGTTGGGGATTCTTTAATGTTGAGTAGCCTAGACCCCACTTTTCATATAAAGCATCTGCTGGGGCATCTGTCCAATGCAGAGGTGGGTAGAAGAGTGGAAGCGTTAAAAAAATTAGTTGTTGTAGTACATAAGATTGATTAATCAAAGCAGAGAAAGACATAAAAAGCAAGATAAAATTCAAATAAAATACTTCACTGTTGAAATAGTTTGTAGTCATATAAACATTTATTTGGAACTGCACCTTTTCCACAGTCAGGTGTATTATGTGACTTTGATGTTGCTTGGACTTGTTCCTTGTGGCTTATATGCTCTGGAATCGCTGCCATAGAGTTGACATAATTATGCTGCAGTCAGTGGGATCTCCAGTCTTCCTTTATAAAAACGATGTTCTATCCTGATTTCATCAGACAGCAGAAGCCCTAATTCCTTTCCTATCTTCTTCAAGAGCTTTGTACCTCAAACTTACTTCTACTTACAGCTTTATAGGGAAACATGCCTCTTAAGAGCCACCTGCAGTAGCACCTGCCAAATTGTGACAACCAAACCACAAAAACTAATGGCAGCCTAACATGGAAGAGAAGACTTAATTCACAGTTGCAGTGGGTGACTGGTGTTTTGTTCACAATCAGATCATTGGATCCTAATATGCTCAAAAAAATAAAAAAATAATAAAAAAATAGTGGAATGGAATTTTTCTTCCTTGTGCAAGACAGCAGCACTGAACTGGAAGAAGTATGTGTAAGATTATTCCTTGGGCCCAACTGCCATCTTTCTCCTCCTTATTTCTGTCTAATCATTGATTAATAGATAATCCATTTCTCACTGCTGAAGCCTAAATGAGAATGAGGAAAGTTGTAGTCTTTCTGTTTATCTCAGACAACCATGGGGGAAATGGTGAAGATGGAAGAAGAACATACATTAATATTTAATTTGTGCAGAGCAAATAAAACATGCAACACTAATGATCTCTGTCCTGCTCAGAAACAACTATTTCAACTTTTTTGTCAATATTTACTACAAAAAAAAAAGTTTGGAAAAATGAAAGTTAAAAGCTTATTTTCACATGTCAGCTTGAGTAAGTTTTCTTGAATATAGATATCTAAATTACTTGAGATCATCTTTGTCAGAAATGTCTGGCCTGCTTTTTAAGACTCAGTAGAGAAAGCATGGTTCTTGAACTCTATTTCAAGATGGGAGTAACTTAGTAACTTGTGTTTTCTCAATTTGTTAATTATAACAATCTCTTTAAGCCTTCAAATATGAACATCCAAAGCAGATATTGGGATTTCCTTTTAAGTGCTAAACCCTTCTTTCCCAACTTGAATGCACACAAAAGTAACAGACTAGTGAAATACAGAGAGAATGGTTAGGAAGAAGAAAAAATTCTTTAAAAAGTGTTATTTTTAACAAAAAAGAGTGAAGCAAGAAGATGCAAAAGAAAAGAAATTTATAAAAAGTGAAATTAAGAGGAAGACTAGGTAAAACTAAGGAAATTAAGTAGGGGTTGGAACTCTTTACTTACAAAAGGATTTTTAAAAGTCTTCCCTAAATCAGAGAAGCTTTCCAAATTTTGTGAAAAAAATCCTTAAGTGTCAATATACAACAAATAACTTGGTAAAAGCACTCACTTGCAAGGTAGGTGATAAATCTGCCCCAAGATGAAGGTGTTCTCTCTCAGTTTTACCTTTCTAAGTAAATGTCAGTCTTTAACATTCTCTGCTTAACTTTTTCATGGAACTGGTAGCATTTAAGGACTTGGGTGTTATTTTGCTCACAATGCTGCAAAGACCTCAGGTTGGTCTTTGTTACATTTCTGTACAATTTCAACTCTGTTTCAGTGTCCTGGTTTTACTTTCAAGCTCTTTAATGTCTCAAGCCCACTCTATTAATCTCTTGTTTCTCTGACACATCAGAAATGTAGAGCAAAGCTCACGATCAATGTTTTAGAAGTAAAGACTTTTTGGGGAAGCAATCTGAACTATGGAATGAGGCACTAAGGTGGTAAGAACCACCTCAAACCTGAGCACTTCCTGCCTGAATTCAAAGGAACAGCCTGCTGCCTTGGACAGCTTCGCAGTTTCCAAAGCTGAACAGCAAGGGACATGGGACAATTAAGCACTGACGCTGCATAACTTTATGCACAAAGTGACATTGTCAGACTGCAAGCTGTCTTTATTAAACCACTTAATGTCAAAGGATGATCAGAATCTTATTATGTGTTCTTCATTTAAGAAGAACAGGAATTTATGATACAACAGTAAAAAAAAATCAGAACACAGTAAGGTATTATTTAAAATAACATAGAAATAATCTGCTAAAAATGAGTAAAAGTATGCAAGATAGCTTATAAGCAAAGGCACACATTGTACAGAATACAAATGTATTCTGAAATTTTCTTTGCTGCTGTGAGATTGTACTAGTATCACTACTGTATTTCATTACAAGCTCATAGAAATCTACTGATGTGCAATGTATTAAAAAATTTGATTCTTTTCAGCAGGCACTTTGTAGAATAAATTCTTTAGAAAGTTATAGTATTATAAGAATAAAAGTTGAAAAAAGATGCAGACTGCACTGCAACTTACTGTTTCAGTCTTTCTACATATACAATTTATAATATACATAGTCATACAGAAAAAATAATTTGCCTCCAGTTCATAAGGGACACTTCAGTGAAAAAACCAAAACAATCTGTTTTTTCCCATTGTTAATATTTGGCACTGTAGTCAAATTGGAAGTGTCAAGAGCCTCTGATCTTGTCACAGGTAAGGATTATGGGTTGAGATTCAAAAGCTGCAAGGTAAAGTTGTGACCATTTGATTGGGCTGTCTGCATACTGTGGCCCCTTGGTCCTCAACCAGCTTTTGCACTGTATCAGTTGATCTTGACTGAACTCCAGTATATTTGTAAGTTATTCCTCTTGTAAAGACATCAAGTCACTGGCCATCTACCATGTCTTTTGTCAGGCTTTCTAATGGTTAAATACTGTTGCTATTATCTGTAACTATGTGGTCTCCTAGTCCTTTCCCCTTCCTTTCCCTCAACCCCCTCAGCCTCTGTTGCTGATCTTCAGTTTGGTTAGGATTAATTTGGTCTAATTTTGCCAACTAAAGGCTTGTCAATTTACCTCAGCTAATTGTCTATCTTCCCCTGTGGTCAATAAAGAAAAGAAAGGTACCAGGGAACATCTTTTTTCAAACTTACATTATGTATGTATGACTGATGAGAAGAAAGGCCTTTCAATACACCTGTCGCTACAGTCTACAAGAGAAGACTGGACAGCTATATGATACACCTACACTTACATATTTAAAGTTAGATGAAAATAAATTCATCCTGTTAAGAAAATTTTAGAAGGGGAATATAAAAATAAATGACATGTCCACAAAATGAAACCCAATTAAAGAAAGAGCTGAGGGAAAACACATGGTGTCCTCTTCACTCTCAGTCTGACATGCCCTCCTTTCAGGCCAAAAGGGAACTTAATGTTGTTACTGTTTTTTTCTATGATTCTGTAGTACAGTATGCTGACTGGGACTAAGACAAGGTGAACTTGTTGGAAGCTATCATCAGAAAATGTAGCTAGAAGCCTTGCTGAAACTCTGCTGAGCATATTAAAACAATTTTCAAAGTTTTGCAGCTTGGCTTAACATGAGTAGATTCTCACTGAGATGGCGAAGAGCCAGTTGGTGCTATAACACATGGAGGTACTAGAGCTCTTCAAAGAAATACATTTCAATATTGGGAAATCAGCCTATTCTTCTCTAATCTCCCTCTTGGAAACGGCAGCGTGGTTTTCACTGAAACTTCCCCCAGTAATTCCACTTGAAGTAAAGAGTGAGTGTGGAAAATTCAGCCCAAGCAGTGAAATCTTGCAAAATAAAAAGGAACAGAGTTTAGAATGAAAATTTCATGTAATCTTAGTTGCAGACAAGTCTACCAAGTTCTACCTGCTGTTGGGGGTGACACTAGAGGGTATTATCCTTTTGTATAGCTTTTTGTTTTGTTTTGCTTTGTTCCCTCAGCCTGGGAACAAATTTAAGCCTAGAAAAAAATGCTTGCAATGGTATTCAGCATTGTTTACAAATGTTCAGGGAACAATGATCTGCAAACAGCTCAGCTTTGTTCTTTGCAGAAGTCAGAACTTGAGGCTCAGCTACTGTGTGGTAAGGAAGGCTCTAGTTGGGCTAAGATTCTTAGAAGGGCAGGATGCCCTTAAAGCCTCTTTAATAATTTCATGGTAGGATTGTCATGTGAGCACATAAATGAAGCAATACTTAAAAAGTACCTGTACTCTCCATTGATTATTTTTGTGACCTGGGAAGACAAACTGTAAGTTCGTGGACATGTGTTTCTGCTTGAGAGAGAAATAATACTACTATCCAGACAGGCTATGTGTGGTGGATATCACTAGAAGCAACACTAGATTTTTGACATTTGAATAAGGTCCATATTATTTGCACGCATCTGTTGTGAAAGACTTTCTTGTATTTATTTGTGTGTTTACATATTTACAACCCCCTACATACAGGGTTGTGTTTGTGTTTAAACACACTCATCAGCCAGATGTTTTTTACTAAAGTGTGCATGACAGATAGAAGTGATTGTTATCCAAGACTGTCCTGTGACTTATGAAAGCTGGTGCAAGATACATCTTTTCCCTGCTTAAGAGAGTCAGAAGGGAAAAAACTATTAAGGATCCAAATGTTTCCCCTAGGTAAGATGCAGAGAAGCCATGGAGGCTGCCTGAGAAGAAACAGTGATGTACATTGGAAGGTTCACAGTAACCCTCTACCAATAATCAACATTTAAAGAAATTTCTGAAAACTTATTAAGCTACTATCACAGGTATTGCATTAATCTGGATCTAAATTCTTGAGAAATTGTTACTTTTTCTTCAAAAGCATGTGTTCAAATTTGCAGATTTCAAATATGTTTCTTTTCCATTCAAATGAATGTGAATATTTTTCATTTATGTGTGAATTATACAGAAAAAAACCTCATAAACACCCCTGCTCAGCTGTCATTTCTCATATTCCAAAAAGTTTTGATAGTAACTTGGAATGTTTCTTATAGTCTTCTATATGATTAACTATAAAATACACCTAAAGTTCATACTCATCATTCTCCTAATATGTCTGCTGGCAGCTCTCCCACCAATGTCTGAAAGCTATCTAAAACTTCCAGATCTGAAGTCCAAGCACCCAACTCAGTTCTAAGCCTGCTTGCTTGTACCTTGAATTTGGAATATAACTGGGTGCATAGGCCTTGATGACAGGATGTCTGCCTGTGGAAGTCCCACAACACCGTTTCCGAGTTCTCACCCTGAAGCCATGCTCTTTCTTTATATACCTGTGAGTGTACATTATTGATTCTTGTAAGGGCTCCAGCCTCCATTTGAGCAGCCTGGTGCTTTTGGAAAGGTATTTTATGATGCTGAGCTGGGTGAGGGTGACCAGTAAAATGAGCCCTTATTATCAGTGTAGTTGTAAGCCCTGTGGGCCCTGTGAAAATATGAGCTGAGTGCTTATCAAGAAGAAGTGGAAATCACAGAGATCCTTCTAAATGCTCATGTTAGTGTTTTAGCTGCTTCATCCTGTCCACACTCCAGTTCTACTGAGGGGGCATACAGCATATGGGAAACTTCTGAGTACAGAAGGGCATTGCATAGAAGGGGGTACTTCTGACTGTCTTCACACTTCCTGGTGAGAAAAATTACATGGTCACACACATGCAGCCAGCACTGCTTCAGCATATTTTTTGTGCTCTCTTTTTTTCTTTTACACTGGGAGAACAGCAAGCTCATATAGGATAACAGCAGAGCATTTCTGAAAGGGTGGTAAATAACACACATGTGATGATATGCTGGAGAATTATCATGCCCATTATTTGCACAAAGGAGCCACAATGCAAAGCTAAGCTGATTTTGGATATGTACCAAATGAACCCTTAATTTAAATTTGTCAGATGTTTAATCTTCCAAAGAAATAAGCCTTAATCGAATCAAACACTAGTGGAAATGATTTCATGGGACTGCATTGAAGTCCAAAGAAAGTTATTCTAAGATTCAAAAAATATATATCTTTTTAGCATTCAAACCCCAAATACTGAAACATTAAAAACTTAAACCTGAGACAGGTCATGAATAAGAAATACTATGATGAAACATGTAGAAAAAGGAAACAGTGAATAATGTCAAATAGACCTGATTTTCATTGTTCTTCCACCACAGGTTCAAACTGATAAGTAAAGCTGTATTTTGGCATCAATCACATTCCTTTCTCCAGTTTCTACTATACTGATGGTAGAATATGGTTGGCTATAGATGGCTAATATAGTTAATGGGGCAGCTGGCCCACTTTATGTGAAACCTGACTCAGTAAGGACAAGAGGCCTTACTTTGATAACCTTCACGTTGTATGAATAACCCTTCTTCCTCTGCCTCCTACTTACATGTGGAGAACTCTCCTCTCTGCCTTTAAGTATCGGCTCTGAAGGGAACCACCTACACACTGCAGATGATCCCCAGCTATGTACATAATTCCTCCTTAAGCAACCGAACAGGTGAAGTTATTCTTTCCATCAATTAAGAAAACTCAATAAAAGTTTCCATATTTTGAAGGTAGGATTTTGGTGGGTTTTGTTGTGTGGTTTTTT
>JAVJGG010000059.1:1149198-1167819 GCA_035590195.1 Aviceda cuculoides
ACTCTGTGACCAAGGCTGTATCTGATTCAGTTAATTACATTTCACAATGCTTCTGGTGCATTTAGGATACAAAACTGACCAGGAAGTAATGCAATGGGAGGTTTTACATTAAAATTTGCAGTTTTTCTTAAAAGCAGGTTGTGTGCCCAAGATCTCTGCTTTACTTACATTAGTAACCATTGTGGCAGTATTTACAACTTTATGCAGCTCCAAGCTATGTAATTAAACATGTACATCCATTTCAAAAAGACAGATGGCCTTATTATTAACTCTGATGCCAGATTGCCTCGACATGTGTAAGAAGCATTCCACTGTCTTTCCTCCCTCATTCCAATATCTTTTCTGCAGATATTAACTTCTCCATTGAAAGTACAGACCTGACTCTGCAAACAGGTTTATACTCTCAGGTCTTTGTTGTAGTAAAGGACCTCTGTGAATGTGTGAGGGCTCCCTTGCGTGCACTTCCTGGAAGCAAGGTGCTTAAGTGTTGACATTGAAACTGAAAGAGGAAATACTTAGAACTTCTCTTTCTCTTTTGATCACAAAATAAATTAACACTCCCCCCCGCTCCAAACCAACAAAACCAAACCAGAAAGACAACTGAAACATCATGTTGGTTTTTTTCTCAATTTTCTTCATATCTGCAGATTGGACAGCATCCTGAATTCACATGCTTTAGTTTCAAATCATAAATGAAGAAAGTTCCAAGACCGAAGTTTAACTAGTCAGTCACTGGAAACTCACACATACTTATCGTGGAGAGATATGATAAAGATCTTTGAGACACCACTACTAGATGTGAGGCCTTTGAATGGAAAGCAGATATAGGTAACAGTTACAAGCTGGAGAATGGAAAATGCAAAGGCAGCAACTAGATGCAAGCAAACAATGCTGATAATAGAATGAATCAGAGGTCAGATATAAAATAGTGTTATTGTAGAAGTCATGACATGATTCTGTTCTCCCAGACCTCCATAGTCTCTTCACTTTAACCTCAAAGTATTCTTCAGTCCCCATGAAACTTATTTATTAATTGTTGCATACATGTTGCAGAAGTGTAAGTAGTGGGAGAACAACAGAATAATTCATAAAAATGAGAAACCACTGCCAATAGAAAATACGTGAACAGTTACACAACACTGCTATTTCCAGTACCCAGGCTTTATCTACTTTCAATAAACTATGTAATGCTGAACCATTTAACTAAAGTTTACTGATGGACTAAACTTTACTGATGAAATACCATCATCTGGAATTTGATTTAGTTTGAATTTATTTGATCACATCATTGTTTTCACATTGCACTGCCAGTTCTCTGTTATCCCTACTAGCTATGTCATGCAGGTTAGAAGTTGAACTGGAAAATACACTTTTACTGCAATCAGACTAGCTTTGCTTTGTACCTGGACACTTAGATGTGCTCACACTGCTTGATGTGCACTTGTACATCTTGGTGTATTCTGTGAAGACTAGACTCATTCCTAGCATAAATCACAGCATCCCAAAGCCCCTCAGAGCAGAACCTGGCACATTCATGCAACTGCAGACTATGGAGAAAATTAAGTGCAGACACACACCCTTTCTGAAGGATATGTCATCCTTCACTACATATGTCTTTCCTAAGGGGATTTCCAAAACGGAAGAACTTTTTGCTGCTTTTGTTGCTTTACCTGCCACAGGAGTACATGGTAAATTAAACATGAGAATGAAAATGAATGAAGCCCAAACTGTCTGCGGTCCCAGAGGTTAAATTAGTTTCCCTACTGATACCAGCAAGGCTAAGATGTCACCTTGCATCTGCTACAGTTCATAATGTTGCTGACCAATGTTCTCTGACAGACACCACCTCTCTTTGTGGAAAAGTAGCCAGAGAGAGCTGTCTAGTCTGACACACAGAGCCATACCACGCAGAGAGGAACTCGATAGTGTCAGGTTTAGCCCAAGGACCTGTATGTACTGAAAATGAGCCTTCCTCCTCCTAACTGACAGCCACTTGCATGATATTTCAACACTTTTGCATCCACTCTAGATCCAAACCGTGAAATGCAGATGTGAGCAAACAGGGTTTGGGTTTGGTTTTATTTTATTAAGCTAAGACAGTGATTTGGGGTTTTTTTCTCTTTTTTTGCTGTCGTGTTAGAATATTCTGTACCGAGCCTTCAGTGAGTTTATGCTTGGCCTTCTTTGCACCACGGGGTGCAACTGTGCTCTCACATGCAACTACCATATGTTCTGAAATATAAGATACCATGAATTTTGATTTATAGACTAAAATACTGGACTATTATAGTGTATCCATTCTATAGCTTGCTCCATTAATATTCTGGCCATAAGGATTTTAAACAGGTAAACCAATATGTTTAAAATAACATTTTATACATGTTTCTATGCCTCCTCGTTTTATTCATAACAGCAGTGCTGGTACAGAGTTGACACATAATATACTTATAGAAAACCAAACTATGATGGCAGCTAAGGACTGCATCACAGTAATGTCATATTTTTCTTTTACATTAGTTACTATTTATGCAGCCACTATTTTATGTTTACCAAGACTTGCTTATTTTTTGTTGCTCCTTCATTTTCTCCTCAGCTTTGCCAGTTTCAGCTTTTGCACATGCTGTTCTTCCTACGCACGGAAAAGCTTCTATGAGGTAGTAGGAATTTTTCCTGGTTCAGGAGCAAGAACAGCTGACTGCATTGCTATTCACAGGCATATCATATCACTTTACTATCCCTACCTTTGTAAGAGGATTTTGTATATATATATGCAAACAAATTAATTACCATACAGGGGATTAATTATATGTGGAAATCTCTCTTGTAGATCACAATATCTCTAAGATTATGAACATACTTCTAATTTTTTTTTTGGAGGGGGGAGATGTTGGTGGAAGGAAGGCTAGCAAAGGCATGTTGTTGCAATTAACATGAAGCCACTTTTTCCAGCTGAAGCAAAGCAAGGTGAAAGTAGATGAATACACTAAAAGTATGGCATATGCAGTTATCAAACCAAAAATATGGTGAAACTCATCACTGACAATTAGAGGAAAAACTTGTTTAAAATCTTACCCATAGCATCTAGAGTTACACATTTTTAATTTACTTTGGCTTTGATATTGACTACAAACCATAAATGTTATGTTATTAATGAATGCCTGGATCCATTACAGTTGCTGAGAACTGTGCTTTTTAACACTGTGGTGCTAGGATACTCCCCTCAACATATAATGATACATATGGCGTCAACTTTATTCCATCTCATGCACGTTGCCATCACACTAATATTATTATGCTAAAGAAAGCTCTTTCAGATGAAATGCATTTCTCACATATGGCAGATGCTTCCCTAATCAATATAATAAAAAGTGATCTAATGAAAATAATGGGGAAAATTGTTCCTCCTTCTCTCTTTGAGGGAGACTAACCTGGTAATGAGGAATAGGATAGAGGAAGAAAGTAGTTCAAAGAGAAATGGGTCTTAATGGAAAAATACATCTGAGAAATTAATGAGACTTGCAGCAAATTAATGATAACTGAATGCTAATATACATGTATATACACACAGAGAATGTGTGTATTTTTCAGAATTTGTATTTTGTTTGTAAAAATCAATATATACAGAGCTGCTTAACTAATTTCTTCCTTGCTGTTTTAGTTTACTAATTAGAAATATATTTCACAACAAGCTTTCTGATTCAGTTGTTTTTTAGGTCTTCTCAGAGGTAGAAATTCTCTTAACTGTTTACTTAGTCAGTAGCAGAGTATTGTGATATACCAGAAGCAGTGTGCAGTTATTACAAGTAGGCCTATAAAGCAGCCAATATAGGATATCAAAAGATAGAATTATGACAAGTATTAACCACCAGAAAGCATGAAACATAAATTTCACAGTGTTCTTATTCCTCAAGTCAAACATTTGACCTGGAGTAATCACACTCATGGATAGTTTCTTTAAGTTTTCCTGTTATTTACACCCAATCAGAATCCAGATGACACAGAAATGCAATAAAATTCGGGACTAACCTTCAAAATCACAAGCAGCGTCTTTGCCCTGCCCACACCTAATGCAAGTTACGCAACAAAAAGCAGTGGTGTAGCAGGGACTAGGAGGGTGAGTAGACCATCTAAATGAGAGAATATTTACCTTCTGGGACCCAAATTTCTGGCGTGGATTTCATAAAGCCCTTCCAAGCACCTTAATATTTTATAAAGAATGAGTGAGGAGAATTAGGTGCTGTGAAATGGGCTCCACAGATAAGAAAGGGCACCTAAGTAGCCCAATAAGCAATACTGAAGACAAAATTGGTTTAAATTTCTCCCTGTCCAACAGACACAAAATTACAGAATCTCATTGCTTTTAGCTTCCCACTAAAGTTTTGAGGCTAGCAATACTCTCAGGTCTACTATGGATCCCCTCTGCTTTCCTAGCAGGTGGCAGCTGTTTCATCATGTCCAGAAGTACAAAATTAGCTCAGATAGTTAGAATAGCCAAACAAAAATGTAGTAACTCTGCATATAGCTGGGAATCCAGTGGGTAAACTGCTTTCTTTGGCTTGCAGGCAGAGAGATGTGTTTCGTAGAGCAGTTTCACAGAGGAGTTCATGATGTTCTTCCCTGCAGGATACAGTGAAAGAAAACAAGCCTCAGAGCCAAAAAGGATGTAAATGGTGGCATGAATACATGTTCCTCCAGAATAATATAGAGTGTTAACAGCTGTCTGAGAATCTGTAGGAAAATAACAAGTGGGTAGCTTTTGGCAAAGAAAAAACTCTATTTCAGATTTGTTTGGTTCGATACATTTGTTTAAAAGGGTAATAACAATAAAATAGCCTGAAATAGTCACTACTGAGCAATGACATGGAAGAGAAATGAGATGGCAAATAACTCATTTTAGTATCCATTTAAATTATAAAGACCATTAACGGATAAAAATGCATTTTACTTACAACTTTCTTGAAACTACTCCAAGGCGAAGGATGGGGTTACTGTGGGTACTAATGTACCCTTTCCCTATTTAAGACCTTTACATAAAGAGATGTCAAGGTATAAAGATTTAGAAGTGTATGAGAAGGACAACTTGCAAACGATAAGACAAAACATGGGATTTTATAGGCCTTGTTATTTTTTGCACCGCACCACCTATCTGAAGTGCTGTGGTATGCCTGTCCATGTACTCCAGTAGCTCTTGATTACCCCAGTTTAAATAAAGCATCCATCAATATTCCCATCGAAGTCTCCATCAGTTCTGAGCAAAACCACAGATCCAGGTGGAGTTCAGCATGGCTGCCTTCAGTTAGGAACCTTTTTCCCCACTCTAGTGCTAACAGATTACATATGGCCTGGTTTAAAAGTCATGTGGGGTTTCCGTGGGAACTGCCTCCACACTGGCTGGGTCCCACTGCAGCTGCCTAGTAACAATCATTAATGGGACACAGAGGGAAATAATAAAACTTCCAGATTTAATTTCCGTGGTGGTGTCCAAGTCCAGCACAGAACAACACCTCTTTCCTTCCCACCCTGGCTCTGGTTTGCACCCTCTGTGGGACTCCATCCCTGAAGCTCCAAACCCAGGCAGGGAAAACACTGTCTCTCAGCAGCAGTGTGTCTGCCCCACCAGTGCCAGACACAGAGTGCCAGGGCTGTCTTTAAAGGCAAATGTGAGGTCAGTTCACTTTGTCACACAAAGGGCTCTTCTGGCACTTAGGTGAGGACTGACTATGCAAACACAGCCTTCCCTTATGCCCAGGTGAAAGGAACAAACATCACCGTGTCTCAGTGTGGTGTAATCAGCCTCTCAGATACACCTGCCAGATTTAGGAGTGTGCACTGATCACTGTCTGCCATCACTTGCTAGCCAAGTCTTGGGAAACCAAGAAAGTGCAACTCGTGCAAGGGACAGACTCCCTAAACTCCCAAGAGTGTTGCCATTGTGACTGTCACTTTATCTTTGCACAGATTACGCCCAACACAAAAAAGACTGTCTGGAGCTGCCAAGGCAGGATGTGGAACACAAATATCCTTTCACGCAATAAAATAGCAAGGACTATACAAAGCATCAGAGCTGTTGGAGGAGAGGGTGCGAATGCCTTTGTAAAGGACTGTTGTGCACATAGCCACGTGCAGCAGCACAGTTGTTACGGAGGAATCCCAGTCAGATGATTTCATTCTTCAGTTTTCTCTCTCCAGCTCTTGTATTTGTGTGTGGTGTTGTCTCACCAACTTACACCTCCCTGGTTTACTTTTCACAGCAGGAATCATTGCTGTTTGTTTGTTTGTTCTGCATATAAAACACCACATGTTTTCTTCACTTATGTCATTAGCAAATATGCATGCTATGGGCAAGCAATCACAGAAGGCAGTGGTTTAATAGCGGAAACTGCAGTGAGGCCGTGTGTTGTGGATGCCTGCTGGGCAAGACCCCCAACAATGGGTTCGTGGGGCTTCTATGGTCACATGAAGTACAGAAGCCACTTGATGATTTTATGGAAAATTCTGTAATAGTCACATGATCACAATGTATATTAGCACCGTTAAAATCCTTACTTGCTTTGGGTGAAATTTATCCATGTAAACTGGAAGCATACAAACTGTGTCATATTTAAGCACACAGTAGGAGATTAGGCTGCACATACTTTTACCCTGTCCTTCTTGTAAGGGAAATTTAGTTACAGGATTCATGACCAGTATCCAGGGAAGTCAAGGAATAGAGCAGAAAAGGTATCAGTTACCCAGGGCATCAAAATTAATTGGAGCAAAAGTGCTGCAGAACTAAAGCATGATATTTAAAACAACATCAGCAAATTTTAAGGGGTTTCATGTAGGAAAAAGTGCCTTTTTTTGACCAGTAACTTTTCAGCAAATTTCAACTCGAATTTTGACATCTGCTTTTGAGAGCTCCTGTAAATAAGAGGTTATAATGGAAAAAATGCACAGATTTAAATTATACTGTGATGCAATCATATATCATTATAATATACAAAATGCTTGTTTCTGGAAAAGTGCACATGGTTTGGGGGTGAAGGCTGAAGGAGATCCATCATCATGTTTGCTAGAAGCCATTGTTTTTAGGTTAATGTAAAGTAGAAACAGGCAAGAATTTGGTTTGTAATAGTGATTTTATTTCTGGCCATCTGGGGTTTTGTGTGTGAAACTCCAATTTCTTGTGGGGTGTGCAATCTTGTTTTCCATTTTTTCATTCTCAGAGATAATAGTTTGATATGAAAGGTGGTATTTTGGGTCCTTGTATCATGTATTGTCATAATCCTGATCGGCAAACAGCTCAGCACAATGTCCATCCCACTGAAGTCAGTTGAACCTTTGTATGTATGAAGTCAAGCTGGTTGTTGGTTCAGAACCTCAATTAATTTCCATAGTTAGAGAGCTGACCCTCTCACAATGCGCATATGTTAAATGCAGACATCAGAAATACATTTTTATTTGGCCCTAATTATGAATATCAAATATATTCCTATTCATAAATCTAATTCCTTCCAAAACAAACTTATAAAACCCCCCAAAATTTAAAAAAATATGTAAGTAAAAATTAAACTGATACAGAGCTGTAAGAACCACTTACCGGATCTGAGAGGATTCTCTCAAATCCAAATAAATGTCTGACTGAGGATTTGCTGAAAATAATCTAGAACTGCAGAACATCATTATCAGAAATCATAATTCAGACTATATTCTGAACTCAGTTTCTATGGTGTGAATTACTACATTTACTGTGATTGTGGTCAACCTAGTATATCCATACCTTCAGATATTCAAACTATTTCAGTAAGAGGAACAAAAATTTCAAATATTCTACTTCCTTTTTTTTGAGTGCCCTTGTTTCAAGTTTGCAATGAAGACAAGTAATAACCCCCCGTTCTTCTAAAACACTGAGAAACTGCTTCACAGTACCATCCCTTCCTACTGTCTCCAGCTGGATACTCTTTGGAGGAAGAGCTTCTTTCACTACGCATTTTTTAAAATCCTGGCCAACAGCTGAGTTCTAACTTCTTTAACAATACAATTTCTTATTCAAATAATTAAATTTCTGAAGATCATTAATAGAATAAGATATTCTGGTACAGATCTGTTTACAGCAACAAAAGCAGTAACTGGCTCATTCTCATTTACAGTGAGGGTAAACTATGCTGGTGTACCCAGCACGTGAGGACTTCTCCAGCATAACAGACTGCCACTGAGAACCAGCAAACACCTCCTATATCACTAATTGACTATTGCTGTCAAAGGAAGCATAGCACCTAGAGAATACTATGAACATGCTGGCTTCTGAAGCATCTTCTCAGAGCTTTTTACAGTTGGCATAAATTGTTCTGCCCTTAGGTATTTGAACCAAATTAACCTACTTTCCTCTTTCCATACTGGTGAATATGGAGGAGCAGGGACCGCCTTCCCAAGTTATGTGTTTACATGGTGTGCTACCACTTCAAAACTAGAGCCACTGTATATAGCCTCTGCAGGAAATCAGTAGCAAAGACATGTGGTAAAGGTGTTATGGACAACAAATGAGAGCATAAAAATAGCATTGATAATTCATGCTCAGAAAATTTATACATACTTATTAGAGTCCACGTTGCACATTTTGCTTATATAAATACAAATCATAGCAGACTTTAAAAAACAATATCCATCCATCATGGAGGTTGATTGCCACAACAATATCTCATACAGACTAAGTCACATGTAAAAAAAATCTGCTGCTTTAGTTTTGTTCTTGACGTATTGTCAGAGCTGGTAAAAGAACTTATTGCTTCACTTTTAATATGCTCTGTCCTCATAATTATGCACAAATGAAATTGGATTCACTATTCCCTAGCAAAGCATGTGTCATTGCTTGGACTAGATAAGGTCTGCATTGCTATTCCTGACAGATCAGGGGAGAGAATGGAACATTCAGATCCTCACTAGTGCTACCACGGGACAAGCCTTGCGGCACTAAATAGTAGACACTCAGTCATATGATGAATTGTATTAAACCTGCCCTGGCTCCAGAGAGGACACAGCAATGCTGCATCTGACCCAAAATGAAATCTTGGATGATGTCATGGTTATATACAGCCTGCAAGAAGTTTCACACTTGTACTGTGTCCAAGCTAAATACAGATGAATTGTGTATAAATGCATCAGGTCACAGATCCCTGAATGAGTTGATATAAACAGTTCCAAATAGTTTTATATGAAGTAAAATTCTCCTCACATACTAACACGTGTTGGACTTTCCTTCCATTTTAATACAGACGGATAAATCAAGAATGAATAAACAAATGTACCCTTTGACATAGGAGTGTTTCTGTAGTACCTACAAGTTTATATGAGCTTCCTGTTATTCACAGTTTACAATCTACAAGTAGGAAAGATGGGAAGAAAATAGAATTTACAGTATAACCCATCAGTTCTAGCAGTTGCACAGTCACTGATGTACACTAGCACGGATCTCTTTCTGCATGGTCCCATGCCGTAGCTCAGAATCTGAATTCGACTGGACGTTGCAACCCTTCAACAAGTTCATGGCAAGGACTTTAGGTGAAAAACAGCCTACAGGACTGTTTAAGCGAGCAATTATTTTGCTCATAAATATTTTTCCCAGCATTTCCTGTGATTTCCCTGAGTGACCGAATTCAAGGGAACCGACAAAATTACCCTTACTCTTTCTTCCCTAGTGTCTGTTTATGGAAGAGGAAGCCTGCAGCAATTTTACCCCTGAGTAAAATTTGAGCGAGAGCATAGTCACAGTAAAAAGAGTCCTACTCTCCTGCTGCACTGGAGATGATCTTTGTCTCCCTGTCTAAAAAGACAAACCCAAAATAATTTAGATAATGTTTTTCAAGTCTAGCCATTTCTGCCATCTCTTCTCCTTCAGCAATTTCTCAGAAAGACTTGGATCATGCAACTGTGTACAGACACTACAGGATCATTTGATTAATGACCTTTTCACTGCACTAGCCAATGAGTAAACAGAAAAAATATGGCCCTGCTGTTAGGTTCACCCCAAAAACTGTAACTTAAGGTAAGATAAGTTACACTCTATCCTCCAATCATTATGGATCCCCAGCTCTTATCAAGACCCTATATTTAAATTATTGTAAAACCTCTACTGGAAGCATGGCTTTCCACAAAACACCAGTAATAGTCCAAGGTATTCTAAAGGTAAGCATGATAGTTTCTGTGTGAATTATCCATGTGGTTATCTTTAAGAATTTATTGCAATTCTTACAACACAGACCATTTCTAGGGTACTTTGAACATTTTACATTCTGTACTTTCTGGACAGAGAGAGAATGACATAATTTAGAGCTTTAGCATCAATTAATCTTGTTATGGGTAATACTTGAAAAAAAGGTTCAGCTTTTCATTGGTGTATTTACAATCCTGTTTTCCTCCTTTATTTCTTCCAGTCCCTTAATTAATATTAGTTTTAAACTATGGGTTATATTTACCATGTCAACTGATACCAACTGCAATTGCATAAACATTTTAAAAGAAAATTTGTGTTAAGCTTGAAACAGAACACCAGATATAAACACTCTTAAAAATTTCTCTGGCTCCCATTCCAGTTACTACATGCTGTACTCATATTTTTCTGAAGTCCAGATTCATCTCAGTAAAAAAGGAGACAAGAGCAGCATACGTTCTTGCAAGACTTTCCATATTTTGTTGCAGCTGCTGTAGCAACCTTCTGATATAACAACTGATGCTACAGTCTCCATGGAAAAAGATCTGCTGTCATATAGACTGTATCTGAAATAGCATGCAGAAGGATGCAACAGCTTGGCCATAAGCTCTTACTCAGATTGGCAACCTACCCATTTGCAGTAGGGTTATGTACTAGGAAAACTGATACACTGAATGGGATCAGCCAGGGATCCACACCCTGATGTAGAGTCAGGGTGTAGCCAGCAGGATCACTAATTCCCCGGGTGTTACTACTAAAAGTCAAGCCAAGGTGTAAAATTGACATTCTGGCATCGAACTTACTTGGTAGAAGTTTTGCTGTAGTGCCAAAAAGACAATGTTTTTTTTCTAGGAAATTGCAGAAACAATAGAGCGTTGCTGGGATAGGACTCCTCAGGAGGTAATTGCTAGACAGCCTCTGCAGAAACACAGCTTGCTTTGGTCCCTTACACAAGGAGGCGGGGGAACTTCCCTGGCACCTGATGCTCCATCACACACAGGCTTGAGATTTTTTGCTCATTGTAGGTCCTCAGAGTGGCACAACTGCCACAAAGATATGCAGAGGTTGACATTGATCTTTTAAGGGAGCTGCCCTATAGATGCAAAATCTGGCATTTTTGCAGACATTTCTGATGTGCTCTGAGTCTCTGAGTGTCAACATGCAGCGACTGGCTGCTAATGTTCCTAATTGCTGAATGCATTTTGTAGGTTTTTGGGGGTTTTGTTCGTTTGTTTGTTTGGTTGGGTTTTTGTTTGTTTGTTTGTTTGTTTGGGTTTGTTGTTGTTGTTGTTTTTAAAGTTAAGACAGTTCTAATGAAGGTTTGCACAACAGTTTTATTGACATAAGATGAGGAACACATGGAATTAAGACCAAATCCTCACTGGTATGGTTCAGTACAGCTTCTGTAAATTGCCCCCAGTTTCAAGGGTACTACTCCGTATCCTACCAGGACACCTAATCGTAAGTTTATGAGGCTGTGTCCATTTAAAGGTAGAGGCCAAGCTTTTTAATAATTCTTTCCTTTCTACTTTGCCAGTGATCTCAGTCTGGCTACAAAATTCACTGTTGCCAGTGAAAACTGGTTACTAAACAGGGGTTGAAAAACAAAACTGTTAGCAATTTAGATATTTGAAGAAGTGATGATAGACAAATACATATATGTCAGTAAAGGATAATGAACATTTTTCTTCAATGATTCTTAACTTTGGAGGAGCTGGCATCATTCTCAAGCAGCAGATTTATACATAATATTCTGTGCAGTTCATAACAAAATCCTAATTTGCAGTCTGCCAAGTACTGGGTGAGAGACAAACCTCAAATGTTTTTTCACATTATTTCTAAATCTGTTCTTGATTTTGTTTTGTTTACAAGATAACATTTTGTAAAGTTCTCATTCCCTGCTGAAGCCGTTTCTGCATATCAAAGTGTGAAAATATGAACTATCGACAGCTCCCTGTGTTATATTACAGCATTATGTACTAATAGGATGCTCATTTAAAAACAGTGTGGTTTGGTGACTGGGTGGAAGATGCAACTGTACATGTAAGTTATACGAGAATTACATTAGCCTTGCAAAGTGTTTCACATGCCATTGAGGAAAAAAAAAAAAATTAGGCCCATAAATTTTGAAAAGTTTTTTTTTTTGTTTAGTTTAATAACGCGTTCCAGATAAACAACCTTATAGATAAAACAGCTTTAACATTACCCACAGGATTAATACACTGTGCAGACAGTACTATGTATCCTCTTTCGTCCTCTCTTCCACAATGACTTTCCAATCTTTTCCAAGTCCATCACATGTAAGAGAAACTGTGCTGCAGACTAAGACAAGGGGTCTAAATTTTCCTGTAATGTGCTTGTATTTCTCGTACTACGGCTAGTTCCTAAACCTGCTGCCACCCACAGCAGAAAACGTCAACACTTTCTGGGCAACACTTTAAAAAATTCCCTAAATTTTTGTGCAGAGGCCAATGACATACACTGCCAGAGTGCTAGGACTCTTACAGTGGTTAGCTTCTAATATTTCTATACTGATTAATGTTCAATGGAACTGCAATAACTTCTTCTACAGTGGTGTTTTTCAAAGACTACACCACACGCAGCATTCAATATCCATGTGACGTATGAACTTAAATGTATTTTTTGGAACTAAATTGATTCCCCAATTCTGCAAACAAAAGTGACAGAAACTCTAAATACAAACTGTTATTGGAAGGACAAGTAGCTGTAGACAGTTCCTCTGTTTGAAATGCTGTCCTCAGAGAAGTTTATGGAAACTTTTTCATTGACTTCTGCACTACCAAGATTGGCCTGCTCTGTGAAATATGAAGTTATTTATATCCCAGGCAATTGGCTTTCTGATCATGTTTGGAAATTTCTAGAGTTCGAACTACAATGTTATATCCATCCTGATGAAAGATGGCTATATCAGAGAAAATTGGGCAGACTTGAGTCAATCACCAACTACTAGAGTTTAGAACAAAAAAAAAAATTAAAACCAAACAAACAAAACTTTCCAATTCTCTGTTCTGGGTTCAAATGCCTCACATCAGAAGTACTAAAGACAAAATCTGTGCAACACTGTTCCTCCTTTAATTTTAAAGGGTGTTAATTTTTTGCCTTTAAAGCAAAACTTCTTTGAATGTTCTGGATATATAATAACCTCAGTCAGTCAATATGAAAGTATATATATATGGGGGTGGTGGTGGTGGATTTTAACAGTGCTGTACATTTCACAAGTAGCATTCATCTACACAGAGAATGAGCCTTTAGAGCAGTATTTTGAACACTTGAGTAAAATCTGTATCAATTTCGTATTCGAAGAGAAAAAGAACCTTTTAAATACATGCAAAGATTGAATGAAAACAGTATCACTGCAAACAAGGCTGTGGCTGCTTGCATGTTGTTATCAACAATGAGGTCAAGTACAGTATCCATTAGGCACAGAAAATAAACAGAAACTACTTATATAGCAAATAAACCACAAAGATTTCCCTAGCTGCAAGCTTAGTTCAAGCCAAATATTTTTACAACTGACCTCATAATTCTTGGTCGTGGATGATTCAGGGACACCACACTAAATATACAAATGTGCACAGTAGTGTAGTCTGAAATAATATAATTAAATACAATGGACAGCCATTATTTGAACTGGAAATGTAGTGAAAATCTAAATATTTCCTGCTTCAGAATGAGAAATGTCAAAAAGATCAGTGTCTTGCAGTGCTGTGTAACATTAAGTGATTGCTAGCACAAAAAAAGAGCTGGTGAAAATTTCACTACAATGAAACCAGGTCCTTCTTTTATGGCAGTCACCGAACTTTATTTTGCTGTCTTTTAATTCTAATGCTGAGATCCAGAAACTGGTAGGTCACAGAGGACTGTGTCATAGGACTAACCAAAAGTCACAGAGCGGTAATATCGGATATGAAAACCTCTAGACTTTTCCCCAAAATTTGTATGCTGTCTATTGTAAAAAGGAGGGGTAAATCACTTTTCTCTGAATGAAAACCATACATTTACTTGTTATCACATAGGAGAAGTTTATGCTTAAATGTTATTTTTCATTGAAGTCTTAATTTAAAAAAACATTATAATTAAATGGAAAAGAATTTCCTATCTTTTCATGTGTCATCCAGCAAAGTGTGACAAAAAACATTTCAACTCATTTGGCCAGTGGAAGAATCTGACCGGATCTCAAGCCACAATAGCTGAATACTAGAGAGGTTTTTTTCATCAGAGCTTCTAATCCCACAAAATACAATCAAAATGGCAAGTACACATGGTTATTCAGTATGAGAGTAACCTAGAACCATCACATATATTAACACAGAAAAGAAGGATGATGCTTCATTTTAAAGAATGCTATGTCTCTGAGGAGAAATTCCCTTACAGAAAGCAAAATACTCCAGAAAGACCAAGCCAGAGATATACCGCAATTTGCTTTTACCTTATGGAGCTGATGATTCCCATTACCAACAGAGGTGTTTCGGGTGCTTCATAAAGACTCTCCACCAAAAATAAATTTGTAGTGACTTACAACAGCTGCACCCCACCTCCTCCTAGCTATGCCAAAGCAGGCCTCACTCCCATCTAGAACAAGGCAAAAAATGCATTTTGTGTTTGAGCCACCATAATCAATATCAGAAAGGCTTAGGTACTATGAGGAGCACACCAAAATCTTAAGAGGAATATATATATATTTTTTTTTTTTTTTTTTTTTGGCCAGTTTAGCAACTTTATCCTTGTTTTCATTATTTCTCATTTGAGCACATTAGGTACTTTTTTTTTCTGCTTCCACGTAAATCTCATCTATGGTCCTTTCATACATGATGTGTTTGGAAAATTTGCTTTTCTTTAGCTATTTTTTTTAATTCTCCTGCCTACCACTATGTAAACAAAAAGCAAGCTGTCAGGATTGTGGAAGTAAATGATTTAAATCAGGACAAGAGAAAGAATAATGAGATCCTTAGATCTGGACTATATGATTTGTTCTCTGATCAAAAAAAGAATGCTTTTGTTAGGCTCATGTATTGAGTCTGACTGAGATGGAGTAAATTCTCCCCATAGCAGCCCTCGTAGTGCTGAGCTCTGCATCAGTAGCTAGAAAGGTGTTGATAACACTCCAGTGTTTTGGCTACTGCTCAGCAATGCTTGCGCAGCATCAAGGCTGTCTCCCCAACATTTTTACCCCCCTCAACGGCAGGCTGGGGCTGGACAAGATCTTGGGAGGGGACATAGCCAGGACAGCTGACCGAAACTAACGAAACAGATATTCCATACCATATGACGTCAGCTCAGCTATAAAAGCTAAGTAAAGGGAGACAGAAGGGGGGCATTTTTGTCCTCCAGAGCAACCACTACGCGTACTGAAGCCCTGCTTCCCAGGAAGTGGCCAGACGTCACCTGCCGATGGGAAGTAGAGAATAACATAATTTGTTGTGGAGGACCTCGGCTGGACCGAGGGGCCTGGGGAGGATATTGACCTTGACAAGACTACAGTGTTCCCGTGAGAGAACAAGAAAGAATGACAAGCATGCCTGAGAAGCTAAGTCTAAGGAATCTGTTGACCAGTTTGCAGTTGTGATAAGGTACCTGAAAAAGCCACACAATGAGGGGTGAGAAAAACAATGTTCTAACCAATTATATTGTAACACACTGGCGCTAGAAATATATAAAAAGATCACGCTTGTAATAAAGATACAGAACTGCTTGATCGTATTGATGTGTGTGCGTGTCGCTTTGTCCGTCTCTACAGCGACAATTTGTATTTCTTTGCTTTCGTGCGCAACCTTTGCTTTCACTTTATTAAACTGTCCTTGTCTTGACCCATGAGACTTTTGTTATATTTTGTCCCCCATGTCCAGCTGAGGAGGGGGAGTGATTGAGCGGCTTTGGTGGGCACCTGGCACCCAGCCAGGGTCAGCCCACCACAGTACCAGTACTACGTTTATTTTTCAGAAACAAGACTACCCTGAGAGCTTCTCAGTTAGACACTTATACTCTGGTGTTTGGCTCCCACCACCTGGATCCTGCACACTCGTGAGCTTTCCTTGGCCGTGATGGACTTGTTAGGCACAACCTTTTGAGTAAAGGGGTTAGCAGTGCAGAAAAACAGTCAGGTACAATGTTGAATATTTCACCAGGTTCTGAACATCCCAGAGTGTACTTGTACACTCTGAGAAAAATACTTTGACTTTGTGGAGTGTCTGCTTGGTGGAGAGTTCAGGACCACAGAAGCGGACCTAAAAAACCAGCATGTAGAGCAAGGCCCATAAAACGAAGCACTTCACATGAAGCCAAATAAAATGTGTTATTCCACATAAAATAGAAAAATTCTGGGAAAAAGGATGAGGGAGGAAGACAGAGAGAGAGCAATCAAGTTTTCCACATTGCCCTCTTCAGTACCATTGAAGTCTGATTGTCAGGCTGGCTGCTTCTCAGGCTGGAAAAGCTAGAAGAGGTTTAACAAAAAAAACCCCTAATGGCAGCATGGTATAGAGTGGAAACCACAAGGGAGCTGCTCTGGGGCAGCACACTAGCTGTAAACAGGCTTGGAAGTGTGAGCAAGGCAGATGCCTGCCATTTGCACCATTAGGATTGCAGGCTAATGTGCATGTTCTTTGTGAAGAAGCCATGAAAAATGTCTCTCCAATTTTTCCTCCCCACAGGACTAATCCACCTTTACCCCAGCAAGCCCCTAAAAGTTGCAATAACATTAACTTTGTGTCCTTGCTGTAAGCATGACATTAGAGAGCTTTACAGTATGTGAATGATAGATGATACATTAGAGGGAAGACATAAAACAATAAGGCTGTGCCACTCTTGCCCTGAAGAGTTTGCATAAGACTCCAGTTTATTGCAAACTCAATGGAAAAATAACCTGAAAAGTTGCATATGGATCTTCTGTTTGAAATGGCTGCTCAGAAGGAAGCACTGGCCAAAGAAAATCACAGCCAAAAGCATTACACTTTTGCAAAACAATCCCATTTAAGATAGCAATAGTTGTTGCATATTTAAAAGCACTATAAATTCATGAAGCATGTAATACAGTATTTTAACACAAATACTTTTGTATTAAATTCATCATCTTTAAGTACTCAGGTGTGACAAAAATGTACTGTGAATAGCTAAATTTTAGGCATAGCTTTCATGAAAGTTTATGAATCTATAAAATACCTAAGAAATTTTAAATTATATTTCCCTATAGCCTTACTGCTCTGGAACAGCAACTATTTAAAAAGTTGCAGCCTTTTTCCAAATCAAACCTTAAAGTTTGTAACAGGTTCTTGCATTCTCCCATTGGTGCCTGCATGATTCAGAGGCCAAACAACTGACGGCACCTTTAGAAAACTATTTAGGACATAGAAGTCAAGCTCGAGAGAAAGAAAAAGGTGGAAAGAAGTATTGCAAATAGTCTCCGGATTCACGGTTACCCTCTTCTGATTCAGTATTTTCATAGAGGGAGAAAATAAGGTTCATCAGCTACAAGAGGAAATCACTGCTCACAGCAAGATTCAAGTTTGCTGTGCCGTTTCTTTTGAGCCTGCTAGCATTTGCTCCCTCATGACACTGAATTCAGAAGCCATTTACTCATGGATAATAAATTAGTAAAGGGGTTTTTTGTCCTTTCCAGCTTTTCTGAATGATTGTAGAACCTGTAAACTCAGCAGTAATATAAAACTACAGGAGTTGAAGATTTACTAAAGTATTTTATAGAATTTCTTCCAGGCACAAAATACTATCAACAGTTCTAGGATTTGCATGAAAAGAATTCAGCAAAAGTACCAGAGAAACTGCCCACTCTTCATGCAAGATAAACACAGGCCATCTGCAATTAGCACCCCTAATACATCAGCACAAAGAATTCCATATAGCAGCTTCCCATGTAATCCAGTTCATGCAAAGAAATGAAGACACCAAGGAGAAGTCATAAGCCCACTTTTCAGGTACATTTCAAACAAAATTAGTTTTTCAGGCAAAAAGGAGATTCACTGTAGTGAAACCTCCATATGGCAACACCTTCTTTATGGGATCTCCTGTATGAAACATGTACAGACAGCTACCTAGTATTCCTTATCCTCTCTCTTGCATTAAAAGTCCCATTTTCTCTGTTGTTTTGAATGCCATAGGGTTATCCTTTTAGACATCTAAGATGTCATCCACATTTAAATCCAACACTGTACCAGTTTGTGTGCAGCCAAAGGAAGAGTTTGGCTGTCTCAGGCCAGACTCCCCAATCCCAGCCCCAGTATTTTATTTCCTTAATTCTCAGTGTTTCCTAGTGTCGTGGTTTAACCCCAGCCAACTAAGCACCATGCAGCCGCTCACTCACTACCCCCGCCCCCCGCCACAGTGGGATGGGGGAGGAACTCAGGAAAAGAACTAAAACTCGTGGGTTGAGAGAAGAACAGTTTAATAGAACAGAAAAGAAG
>JAVJGG010000059.1:1171636-1183739 GCA_035590195.1 Aviceda cuculoides
CCACCGTGGACCTCCCTGGGCTGCAGGGGGACAGCCTGCCTCACCATGGTCTTCCCCACGGGCTGCAGGGGAATCTCCGCTCCGGCGCCTGGAGCATCTCCTCTCCCTCCTTCTGCACTGACCTGGGGGTCTGCAGGGTTGTTTCTCTTACGTGTTCTCACTTCTCTCTCCAGCGGCAGTTTCTGTGCCCACCACAACTTTTTTTCCCTTCTTAAATCTGTTCTCCCAGAGGTACTACCACCATCGCTGATGGGCTCGGCCTTGGCCAGCAGTGGGTCCATCTTGGAGCCGGCTGGTCAGACATGGGGGAAGCTTCTAGCAGCTTCTCACAGAAGCCACCCCTGTAGCTCCCCCACTACCAAAACCTTGACACGCAAACCCAACACACACTGCCATTGCTTCACAGTAGCAAAGACAGGACACTTACATTGCTGAAGGAATAGATAGGCTACTGATCAGCTTCCTCAGGAAGTCAGGGTTGCCCGCATCAGTTTAAGATCTCACCTCAGACATTCCAGAAGATAAACTCGGCTTGAAGCTATATTTTCACATCTCTACATCCCTGAGCAGATTTCAGCTCAGGAACACTGCAGGCTTTAACACCACCATCTGGTTAACACCATAAAAATATTCACATGGACACTATTTAATGGCCTTCATATTTTCACCTCATGATGATTTTATTAAATATATCAACACACTGTTCTCTCAGGTCTCAAAGTCCTCTGGAAGGCCCTTCAAAAGATGTGTCCAGCTGCATGCTTAAGGCTGCAAACTGTGAGTAGTCCTTTAATATTTTCTACTACTCCTGCAAGTATTCATTAAAAATTAAAAAATCAAAAAGTTCCTGTGTGATTCTTTGGCTCCTGCATTTTCACATTTTCTAAATCTCAAGGTACTTCCATTAGAAGCTCCTGATGTTCTTTGTGGAGGTCTGCTGCTGTTGCCAGTAGCAGGTTTTTAACTGACATAGGAGAAAGGCAAACAATTCCAAATATGGCAAAATCTGTATATTCCTTGCCTTCCCTTGAGATAAAGAAATGAATAGGTGTAAGTAGCAGTATTATTCCTGGGTCATTAAAAACCAGGACAATCCTAATGTCTATAGTTGAGCTTCTGGTGCGTTTTGAAAAGCTATGAATGGAGAACATTAAAGATCAGGTTTTATGAGTCCCCATGGGATAGACCTATGTGGAAATAAATTTTACATTGTTTTTTTTTTTTTTTTTAAGACTTTACACAGTAACTAGAAGTTACAGAAAAGGAAAGGAAAAAAAGCTACAGGAAACATTTCTCTCAATGAGGCTCCAGAGTTGCTGTCTGAGGAAAGTGTAGTTCAGGTAAACAACTCATTTCCTTCAGTACTGTATCCACAAAGAATAGCTTATCTGATATTATACATGCATACAGTCTCCCAGAAGCCACTTTGTCCCAAAGACTGTCTATGGCAGAAAGAGATACTTAAATTTTTCCTTGCAAACATACTCAAATTAAATAATTAAATAAAGTGTATTTGAAGTTATGATAGGAACATTTTCTTATTTTAGATAATAAATTGGGACCAGCAGTTCATAAAGGCTCCCAATCAACCTTTTGTCATTTCGTAAAACTCTTATCTTTCAAAATTAAGTGTGACATTTTTCAAGCACTGATTCATTGATAAAGTGCCCACACTCAGACACACAAATGGGAGGGAAATTCTAGTTCTGCCGAAATCAAGGAATTCCCATCAAATACCATTCACTTCAGGAGGTGAAGGAAATTATTCTTTCCCAGTATATTCTCCCAAACCAGCTAAACCATAAGATCTTTCAGTCCTCAGTGGAAGAGAAAACAACAGTGGTAGTGGAAGTGCTGAGTGGCTGCACCACAGCATTTAAGATATGATGCATATGAAAGTGGCTACAGGTTGTAGTAAGTTTGCAGCTTTCACTTCAAGTGCCAATACATTCAGATGAAAAGTCCACCTCTAAAGTGGAAATGTTTTTTCTTGTATATGAATTCTAGATTTCTTGTGACTAAAAAAAAATAAATCAGGTTAATAAAAAAAAAAGATAATTTTAGATTCTGTGAAAACAGAGGGTGTTTAGATTTATCAAGAAAACATTTCAAGATACACTTGTATTTTCAAATGCATTTCTCATTAACATATAGCTCTAATACACTATATAACCAAATACTACATATAGACAAAATGTGCAGATTCTGATGCCTTTCAAAAGCAGTGACAGTTGTACCATGACCACTTAGAATCCATGAAGTATAAATCAGTTTTTCATAAAACTTACAAGTATGGAACTGCTTTGAAAAGACAAATTATAAGAAAAGCCCGTGTTGATAATCTGTAAACCAAAGCAAACCACAGTCCTGTATGGACATTGCCAAAATTTCTTAGGAAGAAACACAATAAAGGAAAGAAATTAAGAAGGATATAGTAGACACCATTCAACATAAATCATTGTGGTTTTAATAGAAAAAAGGTGTTTATCAACAAGAAAAATAAGTATGTTAAAAATAACTTTGAGGCAGCAGTGTAAAGATTTGTAGGTGACTTTGGAAAACTCACTGGGGTTGACTTCCTAAGTGGTGCACAGGAAATACTGCCTTGCCAAGAAGCATTGTCAGACTACTCAGAAGAGACAGTGGAGAGTAGTCTGTGTCCAGATTATAGCTTCTATCCTCAATGACTCCTGTGTAGCTACTTCCCTCCTGAAGAAGTACATGGGTGAAGTTAAACATGGACATTCATATGTTTATTGTGCCAGGTATCTGGAAAGTATTATAAGATTAGTTTTTCAGTTCTTTCCTAGCCTAGCAGGCGATTTGTACATGCTGTTTCTGTACACATTTTATCTGTAGGCTTTCAAGCAGGGTGCAATGAAATGAGTACTCAGTCTTTCTGAGTGTGTCACTGGCAATGCCTTCAGCAGTACCACTTACACTCCCTGCTCCACTCAGTAGTTTACATACCTATATCAAATAGATACATTAGTTATAATTAAAAATCTATGCGTTGGTCTGTTCACCTCAGCTTACTAGAACACCATAAAGAATAAGAAGCACCTTAAGTTAAGACAGAGAGAAACAAATGTGGATGCCATCTGAAGAAGCACCACCAGAACAGCTGAACGGAAGTTCTAGGGGCTGAGGGAAAAAGCTATTCTGTGACTTCCTCTAGTCAGTAAGTAACTGGCTTGAGTAACTGAGGTAATGAACTTTCAGTGAGTTACTGAAAAGTAACCCTCCATTATGCCTCAACTTTGGAGGTCCGGAGTAAGTGTTACTTTTCCATTTCAGCATCTCAGTCAGGTGACCCTAATTGTTAGATTTATGTTGTCTTAAGCGTGCCTTGGAAGAATAATAACTAGCCCAGGGAAGTACAGAAAGTGAGAATTAATAAGCGAAATTTCTGTGGGCAGTGCTACTAAATGAATGGTGTAATAGTTTAACTGGCAACAAAATGAGAATGGAAGTGCAGGAGAATTGCAGGGGATAAGAAGAAATAATGTGATTAAATAATCCTCCTTTCCCATCCTTCAAAGTGCCCATACGATGACAAGATTCTTCAGAGTCTGATATGGATTTCTAAGGAACTGTGATTCCAACTGGCTTGGGTTTTTTTTCTCCAGCTCCTTGAAAAACCTAGAAGTGTATGAAATGTCATCTGAATGTCAGCTGAACACAACTCAAATAAGTGATGTTCAATCTCAGATCTCAGCTAGAGCATAGTTTTTCATTTAAGGCAGAAGCTTGCATGAAGCTTGAGCAAAATGAATAAATGTAAAATGAAGTCTGTCTTATTCCAGAGAAAAATGTTTTTTTCAGGTCAAGATATGTCAATTTTGCTATAAAATGTGATACATTATTGAATCAATAATTCTCTGCTCATAAGGGTTCATCCAAACTCACTGTCAGAGCATGCAATGTAGGAGGAAAGCCCAATAGACTCAAGCTTCTCACCTGAGCAAAAACACTTGGGGTTGCCTCTGCTCCATCATTCACTACTCATTAGTGCAGAGACCTGAGGACAAAGAAAACCTCTACGCCCCCCATGTCTGAAAGATGGCCACCCTTGCTGCTGAGAGGGGTGGGGAGAAGGAGAGGAAGATGTTATTTCTCCCCACCACCCCAAGCTGTGACATGAACTGATATAATCTTTCCCATAAACCACTAGGGTTCTGACTGAAAGATCAAAATAGAACAGTAAAGTGTTGTGAAAAAAATTTCCATCAGAAATTTACGTATCTGTATCAAATGAAATTATTGATGCCCCAATTATTTTTAATCATATGACATTTCCTGTGCTGTGGAATAAACAATTGGATCATCTAGAATCAGGATTTAAACTATCACATTGTACTGTCTTGATTGCAACTGACTTTTCCTTAGTCTCCTCCCTGCCTCCCCCTTCTCAATTTATATGCACTAAGAAATAGCTAACTCAAAGTCTCGACTTCACCCATCCCCAGTGTTTCTCTGTTACTACAGTAGAAACAATGAATAGATTAAAAAAAAAAAACAACCAAACCCTCCTTTTCCCAACAGGTCACTCTCATATTGTACTGCAGAGGGCATCCATGAATGAATGGCAAATGGCCATTCAGAGAGTTGCCAAATACCATTAATCAATGCACCAATGTGGCAACACCAAGCTTTGTGACAGGCATGACTTAATCTATTGTTTGGTGATCAACCTCATCTATGGACATTCTGTAATTCTTATAAATCCAAGAATTACTGTTAGTCTTTTGGAGCAGAACAGTATGAGAATGTCTCACTTAATAATCACAAATTGCACTTTTCTTCTGTAAAAGAGGTAACCATTTCATGATTATTTGAGAGAGCAGATTATGTCAGCTGGACCTAACAGTGCATGCTTTGTCTCATTGAATACTACTTTCCCCCAACCAACCCTTCCAAAACTCTGTGCAATCTTCACGTTGGAAGTTGCTCACTAGGAGCAATGGATAATAATGCCATTCATCCACTGTCTGATTCAGATTTAATAATTAGAATGACTTACCCCCCAATTATAGGGCAATGTTACTTCCGTTGTTTATTGTTCCTGTGATTTACAACCTAGTACCATATAATACTCAAAGTTAAAAAAAAAAACCAAACCTTTTTGGTCACTATGCAATAATTAGTGGATTACTTCATACTTGACCTTATCTTCTGAATGAAGACAAATTATTCATTTGATGAAGGAAGGAGTGAATCATTTTGTCTGTTTCAGAATGTGTACACTCAAAAGTTTTAAAATATTCTGAATTTATATTGAGACAAGATGTGAGGATGAAACTCTCATTTATAACATATCAGACTGCAAAGTAGAAAGCTGCAAAACTAGATGCTTTAAAAGACTGAAAAGCTAGCTCCCAAAGAAAATGGAAATATCAGTAGAAAATACCAGCACTTGTTCAGATAATCTAAATGCAATTATGCACGTGTGAATCAGTAGACCAAATGAAACTTCTTTGTTGGCAAAATGAAATGCTTTCCTCTGTTTTCAGTGGCTCAACTTTTCTTTTTAGCTTGCTTATCAATGCCTATATTGCTATAATAATTCTTGCATTATTAAAAATATTATTTTACTTTTCAAATCCCTTGTGAACAAAAATTGAAATTGCTATCCACCTGTGATGCAAATTAGGATTGAAGAATTGCATGATCCTTCCTTTAAATAGTCTGTATTTTGCCAGTTAAAAGATCTCTGTAGTTATTCCTACTTCTTATATTGAGACTTGAGGTTTGAGGAGATAAAAACTGTACAGTGGAGGTAGATGAAGAGACCTTTGCCTGATGGCAACTTGAGCTAGTGAGACTGGTTGCTACAGCAAGGCGTTGGTGACCTCAGGTCGGACAATGAACAGTCATGGTGTCATTTACAGAGTTGCATTGTAACTTAAGAAACTTTCCCTCCTGCCTATCGTATTTGCTCAGCTTGCTTAGTTTGAGTCCCATGCTGTAACCTTGCAATTTTTCCATATTTGGGTCCAAACTATTCTGCAAACAGCTAGTTTAATCTGCTGGTGTTCTCAGTCCAAAAGACTGAGCAAAGCCAGAGAGAAAGACTTTGCCAAACTGAAAAAACCTCCTCCGTTTATCAATTTTCAGGCTCATGCCTCAACGATAAGACATCCTGCCAACTCAATAGTAAAGAAAGTTGGTCAGGAGGTAGAATAATGTGACCTATCATTGCACTTTTAGAAATAGGTATACTACAAAAATTGTATGGATTTAAACATTGTGTTTGGGGTAGTACATTCTGTACTTAAGCATATAAAAAGCATTTTTAACAATTGAAATTGATTGGCTTGGAAAATTATTTAGACTGGTATTACTAATTTCATTATTATTTTTTGTATTGCTCTCCATCTTTTCTCCCTTACTTTAGTAAATTTACATTATTATGAAAGGGAATTGGAAACTTCAGCATCTATTCTAATGATACTGCTTAAGGTACTACTCTTTTACTATTATTGTGCAAAATTTCTCACTTATCAATAATTTCTGTTCCCTTAAAGCTGTTTCTTTCTGTTTTCTTATAACTCCAGTTGAGTTTAGTCTGTCTCCCTTTGTGAAACAATAGCTCCTTTCTTTCATATGGAAATCTATTCTCACAGGTTTCAAAACTAGGTGGTATGAACATCACAGGACTAATTTTTTTAAAAAATTACCTGAGAGTCATTACAAAAGATACAATTTCTCTGCACTTTTGCACTTGTACACTCCAGCCCACAATATAGCTTGTTTGAACCACGTTGCTTATCAATCCTAAGAAGATTTACAGGGCTTTTCTGTGAAATTCTACTTGTTAAGTCACAGTCAGTGGCAAGTTTTCTGGCCTGTTTGACAAACCCTGCAAGTGCTGAAGATTTAAGAGAGTATTGGATTGATTAATTGATTGATTGATTCTCTTTCTTTCTTTCTTTCTTTCTTTTTTTTCTTTCTTCCTTTCTTTCTGAGAAAGCCTATAATCTGCCTTTATACTGCTGAACAGATAGGCTCCCTGGTATGCCCTGAACCTTGGTTCCCCAGACTCACGCTGGCCATGTCTGGAGAAGACGGGGCTGGTGCACATACTCCTGAATGCCCTGGGGTTCCTTTGCAAGGAAGGAGTCATGGTGCATTTCCACAGGTCTGCCAGTCCAGACAGTTGAGTACATTTGTGAACAGCAAAGTTTGCTTGTCTCAGTACACTTTAACATGGAATAATTTCCTCAGGGCTTCACAGCTCTGCTGAACTATCTTTTTCTTAAATCTAGCCTATCATAATCAGCACTGGGTTTCTGAAGACTGGAAGTAACCGCAGGGATATTACAAAAAGAAGACGCAAGTATCATAGATGGGAAGATGCCCTACTTTCATACACTGAATCCAGGGGATCAATTAATTGTCTAAACTTAGGTATTTAACTCTCTCTGAGATGTTCTGGGCTACTTGAGACAACCTGGGGCTGCCAGACGCTGCACAGGATCTGCAGAAAATCTCTGCCCTTTGGAGCAATAGCTAAGATGCAGAAGGGATAGCTAAGGGCATGAAGTGCCTATATTCGGGGAATGAAATCAAGCACACAGTGCTGGTAGACACTCCATCAGTGTCTAATACAGACAGAATAAAAGACAGGCTTTGTGAGTCAGACTGTGTCATTAGTGAAGCAAATAGAAAATATGCCTGATTTGTTCTTTGAAAACAATGTAGTTTGCATGGAAAGAGGTAAAAAGGCAGAAGAAAGCTTCTGTAATTTGAATGAGACAGAAAAAGAAGAGTCATAGGCTTTTTGTTTCTAATCATCTTGATCTGTTTTTTCTTTTTTAAAATAAACTAGGTTGGTTTCAGTGAGACAACCTCTGCGATAACCAATTCTGATTAAAATAAATTGATCAAATTAGCTGTTTACATCTGTTGTATCAAATACAACAATATCTAGAGTCAATGATGACGAAACCAATGGCAGCACAAGATAAAGCAAATGACATACAGGGACAAGTACAGAACCTAGATTTGATAACAAACTCTTTTATTATTAAAAGAATGCTTGTTGCCAATTGTGACCAGCATATCATGTATTTAGATCTTTCATTCCTTTTAAAACTATATACAGTTTTAAACCACTATTCTCATTTGACTGGTGCTTTCTGGAAGTCATATAGCTCAGCTGTCCAGTTTATGGTGCATATAAACATGTGTGTTGCATATTACCCCCTACAGAAAACTCTTAATACTAGCTTAGATGTTCACAGTTTACCTATGAAAATATGGAGAGGGGAAACAAATTCAATTCCCTGCATTTTGTAGACATTCATGTATACAGCTGAAAGAAAATGAACATTTTATCAATCCCCAGACTGGGTAATTTTGATGTTTGTCAGAATAAAACTATCTACATTGGACAGCTACACAACAGACTGTTTTTGTCCTCAGACAATGTCATGTCTTATAAGACTATGCACAATTTTTCATTCCTGAACTTTTATGCCTCCAAAGTATTTTATAGTTGCTATTACATATTTCCTCTTTCTCTGGCTCAGTTTCAAAGGAACATTCAGTACAAATCAGTGCACCGGTGTTTAGAAACATTTAAAGCCTAAATAGAGTATTGGCAATATATAGGGGAAAAATAACAGAATCACAGAACTGCTGAGGTTGAAAAAGACCTCTTGAGATTGACTAGTCCAACCCCCACCTACTCAAGCAGGGTGAGGTAGAACAGGTTGCCCAAGACCATGTTCAGTCTGGTTTTGAATATCTTCATGAATGAAGACTCCACAATCTCTCTGGGGAACCTGTTTCAGTGTTTGATCACCCTCACAGTAAAAAAAATAAATAATGTTCTCTTGTGTTCAGGTGGAATTTGATGTGTTTTAATTTGTGCCCATTGCCTCTTGTGGTTTAAGTCCAGCTGGTAACAAAGCACCACAAAAAGCCGCTTGCTCACTCCTCCCCTGCCGGCCCCAGTGGGATGAGGAGGAGAAAATATGGAGAAAGGCTTGTGGGTCAAAACAAGGACAAGGAGGGATCACTCACCACTTATGGTCACAGGCAAAAGACAGGCTCGACTTGGGGAAGAAACAAAATAAATTTCATTTACTACAAATCAAAGCAAAACAAGGATAATGAGAAGTAAAACTCAGATCTTAAAACACTTTCCCCCCCACCACTCCCTCCTTCCCAGGCTCAACTCCACTCCTGGTTCTCTCTACCTCCTCCACACCAGTGGCACAGGGGGATGGGGAATGGGGGTTGGGGTCAGCTCCCCACACCTTGTCTCTGCCGCTCCTTCCTCCTCAGGGGGTCACACTCTTCCCCTGCTCCAGCGTGGGGTCCCTCCCATGGGAGACAGTCCTCCATGAACTTCTCTGGCATGGGTACTTTCTGCTGGCCGATCTTCAGTCACAGCCTGCTCCAATGCGGGCTTTCCCATGGAGTCATGGCTATCTTCGGGGGCATCCACCTGCTCCAGCGTGGGCTCCTCCCCAGGCTGCAGGTGGGCATCTGGTCGCCCGCTCCCCTCCATGGGCTGTGGGGGGACAGCCTGCCATCCCACCACGGGCTGCAGGGGCATCCCCTCCTTCGTTGCACCTCCTCCCCCTCCTTCCTCACTGGCCTCGGTATCTGCACAGGGGTTCCTCTCACATTCCAATCCCCCTACTCACTGCAGATTCCCCTTCTTAAATATGTTATCCCAGAGGCGCTACCAACGCGGCTGATGGGCTCGGCCTTGACCAATGAAATGTTTAATGAAAATGAAAATGTTAAACAGTATTGGCCACAGTATCCATCCCTAGGGTGAACCGCTGACTGGTCTCCAGCTGGTTTGTGCCACTGATGACAACCCTCTGGACCCAGCCATTCAACCAGTTCTGACTCCATCAGAATGTGCGCTTACCTAACCCATCTTTTGCCAGCTTGTCTACAAGGACGGTATTGGAAACAGCATCAAAAACCTTACTAAAGTCAAGGTGAACAACATCCAATGCTTTCCTCTTATCCATCATGCTAGTTAGCTCATTGTAGAAGGCTATCAGGTTGGAAAAGCATGATTTCCCAACTGTAAATTCGTTCTGACTACTCCTGATCACCTCCTTGTCCTTCATGCATTTGGAAATGGGCTCCAGGATTACTTGCTCCATCATCTTCTTAGGGACTGCGTAGAGGCCGACCAGGCTGTAGTTCCCTGGATCTCCCTTCTGGTCCTTCTTGAAGATAGAGGTGACATTTACTTTCTTCCAGTCTTTAGGAATCCCTCCTGATCACCATTACCTTTCAAATGCATTTCAGAGTGGCCTCCTAGTGACATCAGCCAGCTCCCTCTGCACTTGTGGGTACAGCTTGTCCATCCACATAACCTTATGTATGTTCATTTTGGTTAACTGTTTCCTAATATCATCCTCCTCCACCAAGGGCAAGTCTCCCTTGCTCCAGACTGATGGCCTATTTGATTTACTTGTAAGTGATCTAGCTACTTAATATTGTTTGATGTCATGGGAATTTTTAATTGTTTGGTTTTTTTTTTCTTTTTTATGCATATGTCAGAGACAGCTTTTGTTCAATGAAACTAAAAAACCCAAACAAATCCACCATGTAAGTCTTCATAAACTACAAGCAAGGTTGCAGTGTACAGAAGTGTTGGAAAAAGACAGAAAATAAATTATATAATTTAGGATATCCAAAATTAATAATGTAACTAAATTTTAAGACCACTATCATAAGTCTCTTTTGTCCTGTTGTACATTACATTCTTTTAACTTAGCTTCCATAGTTCTTTTAGATTGAAATCAGCTCATTACCAAGACAGACATTTCAGATTTTTTTAAAATGGCCAATTACTTGCAAATGCATTATAGAAACCATCTCAGTGTAAAGTGCTGGATAAATAATGAAAATTCACATTTTCAAGTCAACATACAAAATAACATTAAGCTGTAAGCTATTGCAAGATTCTGAAACACCAATAGATCAAACAGACTCAGTCTTTTGCCAGACCATGTTTCCTTTAGCATACAATTTATTCAGCTAATGTTATCAAAGGTCAACACAGTTGTAGAAGCATGAGGAAGAAGAAAAACTCGTGAGTATTTTATTGTATTAGAATCAAATGGTTAAAAAATATAGTGTCAGAGGAATTTAAGATTAATCCAGATGGATATGCCAGATCCAAAACTGCATTCTGTCTAGGAATGAGTTTTAACTCAGACAATTTAATTACAATTATGCTGACTTACAAGATCCATGGAGCTGTCCATAAGTACAGTATACATCTGTTTTGACATTCATATATATTTTTCTACTGATCTATTTTTTAACAGTAAAATATATATATTTGAGAAAGAAAAATAACACAATATGTAATGGCACTAATAGTAATAAAGGGAGTTATTTATAATCCCCTCAGTATTACGTTCTGAAGATAATTTAGTGATGAGTCAAACTGTCTCCAGTGTAAATCAGGAACTAAATGGCAGAAGAACTGGCTTTTAAGGACTGGAAAACTTGACATATCTGAAAAGTGTTTCAAGGCCTGAGCGGTGTGAATAACATTTAGCTTGCAGCTGTTGTGAATCCAGTTGGACTGGCAACACATTGAGTGCTAGTGTTACCACCCACTTCCCTTCCGATCTAATTTCTTTAACATCTGATGGATATAATTGTAATGGGCCCCTCAAGACAATTCTGTTTTCACTTAATCGTGCAAAAGCAGTCAAATGTTTCTCAGTGGACCACAGTTATGCATTACCGCTTATCTTCATGGTTTCAGGGCATTAGTGAAGTTCAGAAAATCCCATCACATTTGCATCCCAGAGAGGTTACACAGAGGACTGGGCCACCTTCCACGTCTAATGTGGTAGCAACACTCGCTAGCTGCCAGCAAGGACTGTGGTCTCCCCAGCATGCTCCATTCTACTAATGCAAGTGGACGAAAAGAACAAGTGTGTATCCCACTCTTCTCTCCACCCTTTTGGTGTAACAAGCACTGCTATGGCAAGTGCAGTCTCCTTGGCTGTGCATGCTGTCACGGTTTAACCCCAGCCAGCAACTAAGCACCACGCAGCCGCTCACTTACTCCCCCCCCCCCGCCACCTCGTGGGAGGGGGCAGCA
>JAVJGG010000059.1:1189593-1205173 GCA_035590195.1 Aviceda cuculoides
GCATACTGAACTCAAAACACAGCACTGTACCAGCTACTAGGAAGGCAATTAACTCTATCCCAGCTGAAACCAGGACACACCTGATGGGCTGAATCACTTTTTAGATGGTTCTTCCCACATGGAAGGTTCCAGGCTGTTTGACAGAGCAGTTCGAACATGCTCTACAGCAAGAGGTTGCCCTGCTGAACTCAGTGGCTAGGTGAGGCCCAACATCGCCCACCCAACAGGGGTTGGCATCTGGAGAATCAAGTCCAGGGAAACTTCTTTCTAACTCTCATCAGGTCCAGAAATTTGAAGATTTTAAGCTGCCACAAGTTCTTGGTTCCCCTCCACAGTGTCCACCTAGTGGTTGCAGACATTCAAATGACATCCTTTGACAGTAAAACCTTGGAAGAGTATACTTTTTTCTTTCTTTTCAATCTACCATGCAGAGACTGACACGACAAGACAAAGTGATTGCTATATCTGGTATAAAACAGGAGACAGTGAGGGTGTTTGCTAAAGCAAAACACACTGCAGCCTCTCACATACACTTTGATCAGCCCATGGCAGGCCAAACCTGAAATATTTAGAGCAGTCCTTAGCATTTCAGACATCCTCACTGGGTTGCCTCCCTGGTTTAAGTGAAGCAATGATTTTTTAATCTTTGTTTTCTTTCTCACCATTCACAAGCCCACCCAGGCAGCATGTAATTCATCCAGACAGGAAATATTCCATTGTGTGGGCTAGATTACTTGGAAATGATTCACTTGTACCTGAGTTCAAAGCTTCTGGCATAGACCTACGGTACATTCTAGTCTGCAGTCATTCTTGCCTGAGACTTCTGTGTTCAGTGCAAATAAGCTGCTAAAGCAAATCTTACAAAAGTTCAGTCGCTTCAAACTAACTTGGATTTAAAATTTTCATCTGGGATTTATGAAAAGGAAACAGAGAAGGAATCTTTTTTGGGGGTGGGAAACATGCATAAAAAAAGCTACATTTCATGCAGTTGGCAACTCAGAAGAGAAAGTTTATTTTCCCCCTAGGTTGTAAAGTGATTTGAAGTCCAGTATCTTAACTCACCCCATAGTGATGTGTACATAAGATTACACCACTTTCCCAGCAATCTCCTTCCTGGTTTATTCAGTATTATAGAGCGTGGCTGTTCAGCACAGGTGGAGGAAATAAGATAAACACAACCTTTGCCGCTGTTTTTCTATCTTGTTATTAATGTATGCAATGAAGGCACCTGTGAGAAACCTACATCCTGCCTGGATACGAGTAGGAAATGATTTTCCCATTGCACAAAAATATTTGAGATCACTCCCTTTTGCATCATGTTCAAAAAAAAGATATCTTGGAACTGGAATGTAACAGAAATGTGAGAACAGTAAAGGATAAAAAACTTCTGCACCTTTCAGTGACTCAAAGCTTCTAGTATTACATCAAGTTGCCCATGAAATTCTCCAAGAAGAAGCAAAGACAAGACTCTCAACCCCAAATCTCCCTAGGTCATATTATTAGTCTTTTTCTGCATCTGTAAACATATCATGTATTCAGACATAATATTTTGAACCCAAGGGACTGAGGAAGAGTCTACAGTCTTTTGGTAGGTTCATCTACTAGGAAACAAGATAGCATTGTCTGCACCAAACTTGTTTTGCTCTTATTAATTACCTGAGCTAACTGGTTTGTAGACCTCTCTTCAGCAACCCAAGCTGATGTTCCCCACAGAAGTGCCCTAAATACTTCCTATTATTCATTCTAGGTGATCCTGAATGTTTTTTTAACAACTCCAAAAATGTCAGTAAAAGACCACCAACAAAACAAGATGCACATCTTGCAGGATTGAATACATTACACACAGTGAACTAACCCTTCTATGTGGATCATTAAATTTGCACAAGTTCGCACTAAAGATCACCATCAGGTGGAAGATTAGTACCAGGAAATTGCAGAGGACAAATATGGAGCACCACCCTTTATCCCTGTTTCCAGTTTCAAACATTATTTTGCAAAGCAGTTTGAAAGGAGCTGAGGTGAAGCTGAAATTGGAGGGCCTGTGATCAAACCACAGGGCCAATACATGCTTCTTCACTACTTTCTTGGCTGGTACCCACCAAGCAAACACTTGACATTAAGAAGGGCAGCTGAAAGCAGAGGAAGCTGCAGGGCTTATGACAAAAATCTTTATTTTGAGTGTCATGCAAACTCTGAAGGGCAAAAACAGGATCCTCTGTGCAGAGCTATTATAGGTTCACCAGAGAAGAATGAATGGAAAGAGTGTCTCTAGGGGAGACAGATAAATGTCTAGGTTCAGGCAGATGAGATAGTTTCCTAAAGATTTGTGGACATAACCAAAATAATTGTACAAACAATCACAATTGTGCTCCTGTGGAATAGCAAACAAAAACTGTGATGGCTTATTAGTTGAACCACTATAAAGATAGGAGAGTTCTAGTTGAAATGTGGGCAGATTTTACTAGGCTCTAGACGGCTAGTAAGAAACTATCTATGTCTCAGGGAGTTTATGATTCAAAGACATAAGACAGATATGCAGTGGGAGGTAGAACAGAAGCAGCATGAAGTGAATTAACTGGCTTCACACTCCAAATCCATGCTGGCTCAGAAACAATAACTGATCTTGAGTCCAAGTGTAATGCCAATGCACTCTACAACTCTGTTTTTCTTACTGATACTGAAAGATGAATAGGAAAGAAATACTATGCTGGCACTTTTTTTGAATACTGACAACTGTTTTAATATCAGCTGGTGACAAGAAAACATACTGTGGTTCAGGAACTGAACTCCAGGAGAACAGTTTACCTTTCACCCTGATTTTCCTACACTTCAGGAAAAGATGTACAAAGAGAAAATGAAGTAAACAAAACTTAGGCATCTAAATCCCTCACAGTCTGGAAAAACAAACCATCATTTCCACCTTCAAGAAACATTTTTAAAGTACTTTAAAAGTACTTTAAAAAATCAGGTGTTGTCTAAAGCACCTGTCATGAAGTACCTGACAATTTTTAATAAGAAGAAAACACTTAGAAAATGATAGGACTTTGTACTGCTGGAATGACTCAGAACACTTTGATGTAAATATATAGACAAACCAACAGAATTGAGAAGCAGAGGGCATGGGATCTGCCATTTAGAAATGACATTAGATTTACTGTGGGGAAATAAAAAGTGTGAACCACTTTTCCACTGACTTGAAAAAATGGATGAAGATCAGTAATCTAGCTAACTAAAGTTTTCAAAACAGCTGACCAGCATTTTCTAGAAACACATTAAGAAACCAAAATTGCTCTAACAAGAAGTTATTCATGGGAAATTATGCTAAATACAATGAGAAATGTTTGTTTCCAGCTGAGGCCATTTATTTCTTGGAATAAAACCCAGTGGAAAAATATCTCAAGTTAACAGCTCCTTGATGCACAGGATATCAAATCTGGCAGACTTTTCAATATTCTGCTTCCTAAGTCATTGCTTCTGCATCAGAGCTCCTTTATCCTGATTTTGGAAGATTACATTCTAATTTTGTTTCCCAGGTCTCTTTATTTTTACTCACTTGTTATAGCTGTGTAAGAAAAGTGAAACTTTTTACCTACTCCTTTTGTCTTGAAGATTTGAACTTGTGTCTATTTACTCATAGTGCTTGTTTAGATACAACTAGGTAGAAAGAAGTGGCTGATGCCCTCTTTCAGCAGTGGATCTCATTTCTAGGACAAATCAGAACAATGGCTCAGTCTTCTCCTTCTCTTATATTCCACATGCTTCCTCACATAGTGTATTATTTTTTTCCCCTAACCTTTTATCTGTTTCCAATCTTTACATGGTTTGGATTCTTTTACATTACAAATTTGAAAAAAGAAAAAAAATGTTTCATACATTAAAACTGCAATGCATTATGGTCACACTTTTAAGTCTCTGCTCTGCATAGATCCATCCATGCTCCATTCCTGCTGTCACATACAGGAAGAATTGTACCTCAAAGCTGTAGGACAAGCAGACCAGTGAAATAAGCTCCCCTGCCACTTGCCCTCCAATAAACCTGTAAAGTGTTGAGAATGAATTGAAAAGGACAAACTGATTGGGAAATAAACATGTCACAGGAGTCAGATGAGAGAAGATGAACAGATAAGAGAAAAAACCCCAGCAATATTTCTTTTTCAAAGATTTTCTCTAAGGAACTTGATAGGGTCATGGGGATCTGTATTAAGTTTCTGCCTCATCAGGCAACCTCTGGTGTGCTTTCGAGAAGTAAATATAAACTCTGGGTTTCTGACATGTGATCTGTAAAAGGGGAATCCTGATATTGATGGCCATTATTTCCTGTTTGAAAAAAAAATATAGCAGAATTCAAGACCTATCATTTAGGATTGGTCCAAAGATTGATCCCATAAATCTCACAACAAAAGCTGAAAACACAAGCACTACATAAAGAAAAGGAAAGTTAATCAGAAGGGAAGCACTTTCTCAGGGTCACAAAGCTAGCAACAGGTAGAGCCACAGTGTGAGCTTGGCCATCCTGGCTCCGACCATCGGTCAACGCTGCCCTCAGCCTGAGGATTTAGCATGCCAGAAAGGAGTCTGCACATCCCCACTGCACAGCTGTCAGTGATTAAGGGTGGTACATGGAAAGGAGACTCAGTCTTTCACCTCCAGGAGCTTTTATTACGAAGTTTCTCCATGATGGACTCTTCCACTCTTTGACGTGTGCAATGGTTTGAAGCCACAGTCTGGCCACAGAGTATGGTTCTAAATGCAAATTACTTGAATCCCAAGAAAAGGTCAGAGAGTCTCTTACTCACAGATGTTGTCCCGGAAAAGGTGTTTCATCAGTTCAGTGTTTGAATCAAATAAAAAATTTCCATTTGGCTAAACTTTTGCTGAATATTATCATGAGATTATAAACTACTTTAAAATGATATGTCCAGCTGCTACTTGCCAATTATAAATCTAGGTTTTAGTGCTGGCTTTGACAAATTTCTTTTCTGGGTGTATAATATGCCCTTCCAAAGTTCTGTCTGGGGAGGAAAGACAAAGAGACCATCACAAAAGCTTTTGCTATCAGCTATCACATAGACTGAGAATATTGGGTTTAGTTCCAAATTTGTGTAGCTAGTAAAGTAAGTATGCTTACTTAAAAGTCTGAGGAGAAAGTAATGTTTTTCCTGATTGCGGGAAAAGACCAGTCAACCATAGTGTAGGGGAGGAAATCCACCGTGTCAGTTGGCTGATGTGCAGTAAAAAATAAAATTATATTTAAGAACACCTTGTATTGACCTCATTTTCCATCCAAAATATGTGAGAACTGGCAAGGGTGTGCCAAAACATCCACTTGCTACACTGCAGGTTAAAATCAGTTCATTTTCACGTAACCATTTCATTCCTCTAATAAGCTGTTCTACTGTTTTACCTATTATAGACTAAAGACATCTGAATTTACTGTAAAAAATGAGCCTCAGTATTTCCTTTTGCACTCAGTTGCTTCTCTGGTTCATTTTTGATGACCAGCAGACTGTTCTGATTATGGATGTGCTTGTGAGTAAACACTTGCCTGAAACTCTGGTTTCTGGTTCAGTTCTTGGCTCTGCTGCATACCTCCTGCATGAAACTGTGCAGTTCACAGAATTTATCTCAGTTTCATCTGAAAAATTTTACTGTGATTTTGTCAGGATAGCTTCACTTATAGTTGTAGGCATCACACACACACCACACCCCCCCAGATGAAAAGCAGTATCCTTAGTCTCATCACCATGTGGAATGTGCTTACTCTCAGCAATGTTTAAGTTAAGTTTTTAAGAAATTTTTCTCAAATTCCTGTAAGTCTTGTGCTGGTTATGGACATCCCATCTAATATGGAAACTGAACCAAACTGCTTGGTTTATGACTTTTAATCAGATAGCAGACAGAAGCAACTTATGGCAATAAGCTAAGCATCAGAATTCTTCTGGCAAATATTTGAAATAACATATGCATTGAGAAAATACAACCATTTGTAACCAGATGGCAAACAAAAACAAGAGAAAGACGTCCTGTAATGAGTATTACTTCAGCAAATTCTTATCTTCAGCAGTGGGCCAGCTGTGTTTTGTATTGCTACAGGAGATCTCAGGACTGAGCTCCATCTCTGGGATTAGTAATGTTGTCCTAGGCTGGGAAATATACTCCTAATAAGCAAAAGCTTCTGTACTCTTAACGGATCTCTGTTCTTTTGAAAGCACTTAAGTGTTCTGAGATTGAGTTTGTACTCAATGTCAGGTACTCAGGCCCACTTACTACACAATGCTAAACAAGATTCAATAATTCTCATTGTGATCTCAGAAATGAACATAATTTCAAAATAATGAAAATTTAGTGCTAGCAAACAAACAAATCCAGGAGATTAAATCAATTATCAATTAATGTTCTACCCATGGGATATTATGAATGGGTAGTGGCAAACACGGTACTTTACAGGGATTTTATAGGTAAAGTTCCTGTGAGTGTCAAATTCTGCTGCCTAAATAAGGTCTCCCAATACATGTTTATTTAAGTACAGTAGGCATTTCAGATTTGAAACTGCTTTGGCCAAAAGCCTCATCATTTCTCTTTTAATTTTATGTGTGTACATCAAAATATGTTTGCAGAGATATCTTTTTTTGTCCTTCTTATATTAAGAAACATTTCAAGGCTCCACATTCATAGCCTGGATTTCATTTGTTTAACCACGTTGCACATTTTAGTCTGGCACACCTGCAAGTTAACGGCTGTCTAGAGAGCCAGCCTTTAGACTGATTGGAATTTCATTTAAGACAACAATCCGAGTGCCCTGGCCTTCTGTTGCCTCCAAAACACACATGCTGAGCTTGAAAAAATAGCTGTAAATGTGCTGAAAGGAAATTGTAGAATGCTCTTTCCCCTGCCCCCTCCTCCTCAATGCCCTGCTCCGCAGCACTATGGTAAATACCAGCAAGGCAGGGTGGGAAATTCCTCTGAAAATGCTAACACATGAGTCTCATATTATACACTAGCACTGGTCATTACCAGGCAAGGCCACTGAGAACTGTACTGGTGTGAGAAAATTCCCAGAGCCTTGGTTTATTGCAGTGACTATTGTGAAGGTCACTTTGTAGTGTAGCTTATTCCTGAGATTTGGAAACCAGGTGACCTGTCAGCACTAAAAATACTTGGTGCCTTTTTGGTACTAAAGGACTTAGGATGGCAAGGGACTTTCGATATTTGTCACAAAGTCTGCAGAATATCCAGTCATTTTCAATTATTTCACCTGACCTAGCACTGCCACATTTTTACTGGACAACATTGTGATACACAGGAAGCTCTATTAAAAATGTTTATACCTATGTCATGGTTTCGGCTTGGCTAGTAACAAAGGACCATGCAGCCACTCGTTTACTCCTCCCACCCCCCCATCTGGTGGGATAGGGAGGAGAATCAGAAAGGAGAAAAGAAAAAAAAAAAACAAACCAGAACCTCAAGGGCTGAGATAAAGACAATTTACTGGGACAACACAAAAAGAGAAGTTTCAACAACAACAACAGTACTAATAAAAGAATATACAAAACGAATGATGCACAGTGCAACTGCTCACCACCCGGAACCCAATGCTCCACTACTTGCCCCACTGAAAGCCGAGAGAACCCCCCCAGCCCGCTCCCCATTTATATACTGAGCGTGATGTCACATGGTATGGAATAGCTCCTTGGCTAGTTCAGGTCAGCTGTCCTGGCTGTGCCCCCTCCCAGGTTCCTGTGAAAATTAATTCTATCCCAGCTGAACACAGGACACAAACAAATTTGGTCAGTCAAATCTTAATTCTGCAATAAGTTTTATGCAGAGAAATCCTTGTGGTCATGTACAATTTACTGCAAGACAGCAATAGAGGTAAGCATCCTTAGGTACACACAAATTCCTCATTTCAAATTTCGTGCAAGAAATGCTTACATTTCTCACAACATATCTGTACATCTTTGTTTTTCCAATTGCAATCTTACTGCAGTCCATCATGGTATCTTACCACAATGCAGAGGCCCAACTACAGAAGTGAAAGCTTTGTATTTCAGCTCTCAGCTCAACTGATTCCCCAGTCCAGCAGCTATTCAGGTTTTGTACACAGGGCCCTCAAGAAGTTTTCAAAGTGAACATACCTGTTTTATGTACTAATACTGTGTTTTATATAGTTCAACAATGCTGCAGAATCAGGTGTTTGAGGTGTGTGGGTTTTCCCCCAGTCATACAACTTTCATTTAGTGATGCCAAATCCATTGCCAGTTTAAGGAAAAGTTTAGCCTTCAGTATCAATGCAGAGTTTTTTGTTGCCCAAAAAAACCAATCTCAGGCATAGCATCATATCCCCATTTTCTGTTTCTGTTAAGTTCAAAAAGCATCGTACCACTGTACTTATGTCAGACATCTGCATTCAAAATATATGAATGGACACAGAACTTCTGCTTCCCACTGCAGACACAGTAAATGGCTGATTCAGGATTGGGTGCAAGACACCCCAGGTATCTCTGTAGCAGGATCTTGCTTCTCTGGAAAACCACAGTACTTGTTGCTTGGGCTGCAGGACCATCAGGTGAGGAAAGCAAGATCTTAAGGAAGGAAAGTTGCACGTAGAATCCTAAGGTCTGAGGTTCAGCTGCTCCAGCAACTTCCAAATATCAATCCTCTTTACTACAGAACCATAAACCCTTTTTTCCCTTGCAAAGCTAGAAATCTAATCATTTACCAAAGCAGATGTATTGTCTGCTTCAGGAGAGGTGCACCACTACCTGTTTGGGGGTTGGGGGTGGCGTTCTGTTTATATTTAAGACTAAAATAAAATCTATTTAAACTGATGAATTTATCTTTTTTTCTTCTACGACCAAAACCAGGAACTGCACATGCAATGCAATGCAATGGAAGCTCCCTTTGCACTCTCATTTCTAACCTATGACCTTTCCTCAATTACTGTTTCAATTAAATATGATGTACTCAAGTTGGGCATTCAAATAAATGTAATATAATGAAATGCTGGGTTACTCATTATGTTAACCTCATTAACATGAGATTAATGTACTGATAAATAGATTGAACTGTCTTTAATGACAAACTGAAAATAGAGCACTAAAGAACTCCCACCACTAATTTAAATAATAAACCAATTTCAGTTTTCTAATGAATTTAATGTGATATGAAAGCTGTATCTAGCCTTCAGTTAAACTAAAGTGTGTTTCTCTTACCTAATTTTAAATACAACTGTACATTTTCTTATGATCAAGGGAATGCTGTTATATTTACCTCTTATCTACAGTCATTGTTCTCCTTGTTTTCTCATATAAACTACACAACTACACACAATGAATCAGTTCTCTGAAATGGTGTAACATGTGGTGAAGGAGGGGTATTATCCTCAACTTCACCTGTAGACAGAAAAGAAACCTGGAATTTTGATCAACAAGGACTAGAAAAGGGAAAAGATTCCTGCAATCAAGACAGAAGGAGAGTTCACTGTGGAATCCACATATGTTCTTCTAAATCCAAGGATAAATACCACATTTCAATATTAATTTACATTAGAACAGTGCCTGGCACTACCATTAAAGCAGATTAAGTTCTGCTATGGAGTCAGAGACGATCACTACTAAAGGCAGAACACAAATGCAAAACCTTTTCCTTAAGGTAAATTCCCCAAGTAGATACCTTCTAATACAGAATACATTCAACAGCCACATTTTCAATGGTTTAGTCCCATTGCATTCTTCTCGCACATCACCAGTAGTTTTGGTCTCCACTGTTTACTTCTTAATTCTTTACACATTTTCCTGTGTCCAGTTTAATGAATATCTGTTCCTCTTTGTAGTGTGATATGGTAAAGTGCTTAAAAGCAAATAGAGAAATAAAAGAATATTGGATGAGATTAAAAATTTAGTTTGGAAGACCTTCAGAAGATTTGCGGAAGTGCGGTAATCCTTAGATGTGCAAATAAATGGCCACTAATCACCAGTGAAGCTGCAATGTTAAGTATATAAAGGTGTTCTCTTTTCTCCTCAAATTTATGTAGATGAGCTTGGTGCTAGGACACCTCCCCTGCTTGTACAGGACCTTTCTCCCCATTTTGAACTGGCCCCGAGATGCTACTCGCAGCAGTCCAAGTGGCAGGGTTAGATGTCTCAATTACCAGTTCCATTAAATCCCACCAAGTTCTGCCAAGAGATCTGGATCCTTGTCAGTAACAAAATCTGCAACTTCAGTCCTACAAGCTCTCGAAGTAAAAAGCAGATCTGGACTGATTCTACATCATCAATCAAGAGGCTTTTTTTTTTCTTTTTTTTCATTTTGAAACCATGGTAGCCCTTACATTTAAAGGCCAAGTCTGAGACTATGACAGTTGATTCAGGGGTAAGCAGGCTAAGAGCATTATTGATTCTGCCAATACATGCATGAACCAAAAAAGCCAGACACCTTTGTAGATTTAAAGATTTCTTTAAAGATTTCTGCAGTATGATCTGAGGGGAAAAACAAAACAAAACAAAACAAACTACTACTATAATTGAATGTTTCCATTAAACACTATAAATTGCAAATTGTGAAAAAACATACATCCACAGGTGTATCTATTTAAACAAAATGATAGAAATCCTCCTTTTTAGAATTCAGTATGTTAATCCCAGAATTGAAATATTAAATTACTTCACTAAAGAAGAGTCTTAAATTCACCACAAAGACTATATCATTTGATAGCAATTTGCACAGAATTGGAACACTGGAAAATAATTCAATGGCTGACAATACAAATCTAACTGGTGTCAGTTAAATGGACCCATTGGAAAGGAGTTGAATATAGTGTCTGACCCAAAAGGATTTAACTGATTAGGCATGATAGGCTGACTTGACAATTCTGAATTTAGCTAAAGACGGTCATGTTTTTATGTTCAGTAAATTTCAGAAAGCCATTGGGCTTTTCTCAGGATCATAAAAAAATATACCAAAAAACAATCAACAAATTCTTCACCTGTGGTGCTGGTTCCAGAGAAAGTTACAGTTTCAGGAAGCTGGCTAATGTAGCATGAGGTTACCCTCTCTTACCAGAGAAAACAAAGGACTACTGCTAGAGTCAGTGCTAAGATACTCTTGTTTTTCTCAATGATAAAGAACACTGAAGACAAACTGTGCTGGCAACTGAAGCTTGGATAATAGTTCTCCTAGCCTTGCACTTGCTACATGTGCTACATGTTTCACTCATGAAAATAAAGTCTTCATGGCTTCAGATGCCAGGAAAAGTAAACATTTTCATGGTTGGACACATTTCTTCCTCTAGGAGAAGAAATGTTTTAAAAAGCAGCTGCCAGAGCAACATCTTATTCAATAATCTTGATCTCTGAATGTTTTGATGAAACCTATGCACCAAATGTAAACCGTTGCATGTATGATGCACTTACTCTTTTATGCCAGAACTGATTTTAAGCTTCCATAAAAGTGCTACAGCATACCTCATGGAATAGCAAAATACATCAATAACAGCAACTAAAAGGGATAAATTCTATTTAGATCTGACTTATGTTCCCCATCAATAAGAAAATTGCCAGAAAACAGCAAGAGTAGTCTAAATACAAGTGTTACAACTCTATAGACATATGACATTGTAAAGGCTTTTATTGTTATGATGTTTCTAAAATATGATAATGGTAGCTCATGATTGCATAATACCACCAATATAAGAGGTGTTTTCCTAGCCTCAGGTAGTATATTACCTGCAGGAGTTGGGGTGCAGTAAAAGAAGGAGGCAGGGGAGAATCTAACTCAGTACATCTATAAGGGAGATCTTTTTCCTTTCACTCACTGATAGAGTGACCACAAATTAGAGCACACATTCATCATTGAAATCCTAGAATTGCTGTAAGCTGAGACTGAGAAACTCTGCACATAAATACAATACCTGAAACTTCCTCCCTTTTATTAGCATTCAATTTTTCTGTATTACTTTTGGGGATGGGATTACTTCTTATGTTTGTTTTTTATAATAAAGTGATCTTGATAAGACTGCATGACCATGGAATGATGATATATTGACAAAGTATAAACTGGAAAGCAGCCTCAAATATTCTTACCACAATACTGGAACTCCATAGAAATTAGGGTTTGGAGGTTTTTTCCCCTCCTTTCTCAGGGTTCCCATGTAAAGCCTAAACTGTATCATTCTCTGAATCCATGTTTTCAATAACCAAAATTTTAATTAGCCAGGCTGAATAATTCTGATTTTGATGAATCATTGAAAACAAGTTATCAAATGGTCTTCTGCATCCATGGGGCAAAACAAGATGCCACATTGAACAGCCACATCAGTAAGAAGCACCTTGGCATTGCAGTCAGACAAGTAAGTTTTCGCTTCTGGGTCAATGTTTTGACTCATTTTAATCTGAGGTTTTTCTTCCCCCCAAAAAACTGTTATTGAAAATACATGCACCCCTGTATAGCTATGTTATGGTCATCTCAGCTGCAAGTGTTAGGAGAATGCAGATACGAAACACATTTATATAAACAAAGATATAAGACTTAGAGCATGAAGGCCCCTCTCTTACCAAATGCAATAGAACTTGGACTGCTGCACAAAATTTTATTCATTTGTAAAGTCACGCACTAACATGAAACAGGTTTTGGGATTGGGCCTAAGGAAGCACTTACACAGGTAGCAAGTACCACCCACTGCAAAAATTCCTAATGCTGTTTGCCAATGGTAACTAAAAGAAGAAAATATTTCTCGTTCCTTAATTAACTACACTTTAAGTAATAAACACTTTAATAAACACACATTAACGTTTACCTGACTTGCTTTAAGTGCTTCCACAATTCTCATTCCAGTAGCCTTACAAGACTCTTGCTCAACTTGTTGCCGAAAACTTGGAATAAAGAACTTATCAACACCAATTTAGTGCACATAAACAGACGCTTCTTTATTGACAGCCGGGTGCGCGAGTGAGTCCTCTCACTAACAAAGCACACCAAGCACCAAAATCATATATCTTATATAAGACCTACTCATACATATTCACTAATTTTCCTAGAAATGTTATACATTTATATATATACGTTATACATGTTATACATGTTATACATCATAGTGGTCTTCCATAGTCTTCCTCACTTGTCCGCTTCTTGACCCTTCTTATGTGATTCTGCGCAGTAGAGTTTCACCATCATCTATGTTAGTTTTTAAAACAATACACTATAGATCAATGAATCTTTGTCAAAGTTTCTGCAGTTAACTGATTTTAAACAATACTCAAATCCTTATTGTTACCTGATTTTAAACAATACTCAAATCCTTATGGTTACACCTAGTACATTTCCTAAAGTTCCTATGACCTGGTCAGTGTTGCATTGCAAACTTCACACCTCTACGAGTAAACACTGTGTACAAATTATCTCAAATTTTAAACCCGTTGTCTAATGCTCTAAATGTTCCTACCAGATGATTCTGGCAAATTCCTTCGCCCTTGGTACGGGGCTGTGCAGAAGATTTCATAGTAGCAGTCGATCATTAGTTAAATGTGCAAAACACAATAGATATTCAATTTTTACTAAAATATTTCTTATAATTCTATATTCCTATAAAAATCAAATACAATTAATTCTAACTAGTGGCAGATCAGTAACAGGAACATGAAATATGATTAATTTAATAAGATTGCAGAGGAAAAATACCCTAAATTGATTAACAGGAAAAAAATAGTTCTGTAGAATTTGTCAGGTATCTCCAACAATAGAAATTTATTCCAAATACTTTAATGTGAAAAATCCAAATCTACCAAATGCAAGTTAAGACCATAAAAATAGCTGAATTTTTCTGACTTGAAAGGTAATAGTAATTTTGGCAAATGGTTCCTCCTAATTTTCATGTCTGCTCCTAAGCTGGCTTTAGAAAACAAGAAAAATGAGAATTGACAGTATAGGAGGACATATGTTGGTTATATAATTCTTTGCATGGTGTAGTTTAAATTAAAACAACAGTGGCTTCTCTGAGAGAGTTAGCAATGCCTTTAATTTATCATAGTGTTAAACAGCATCCAAACTGTAGCAATATTACTGCTTTTCAGTCAAAATATCCACTGAGTTCAGTGTGAACATTTTCAAAGCCAGGTACTTCTTTTTGAAGGAAAAAGATATTGCCTGGCAGAGATGAAGTGACTTGCTACAGTTGTCCCTTTGCCATTCATTATACATGCCAACACTGCTACTATAAGTAAATACAGGATTTCAATCTACAGTGTTCTTGTCTGATGTTACATAATTGCTGAAAATGTAAACAATAAGATTTAATTAATTAAAAAGTCCATTTTTAATTGCTTGTCTAAATATCTCTTTTGAATTTTATTTCCTGTAGTCACTTATTTTCTTGGGAGTATCTCCCTTTGTTAGGCAGTTCTTTTACAGATATGAAAACTGTTTCAGACTACCTGTGTCATCATTCCTGTGTCCTGCAAGATCTTGGGGGAAAAGAAGAGACTGTTTCTGCATGTTACTTCCTTGTCAGGTCATTGTCTTAACAATGACTCTTTAATGTGAAATTCTAGATACTGGCAATAGTTGAAATATTTCTCACAAATCTGTGACAAGGAAGAGATAATCCTTTCCTTTCTTTTCTTTTCCCCGAACATCAGGGTATCACTTGAATTTGAACAGTGGGGAGTTGCAGATACTTAGCAGTTTAGGGTGTAGCTGAGGGAAGGTTTTGATGGCCTTCACACTGCCAGGATGTTGCAAAATACAAACCCTTGTCATAAGTTTTGCTTGATGTCTTCCATGATACTTCTACTGTTGCTCACTGTGTAAAATCTTTTTAGTCCTGAGGAGCCTTATTCAGTCCCTACTCAGAGCAGGTTGCCTGTGGCTAACATAGAAACACAGGATCCCTGTGAATATGCCTGAGTTTCTTGTGGGTAATCCAAAGTTTTTCAGGATTGGGTTAAGTGTGCTCGGTGTTCTATGTTCTGTGGGCATACTTATGAATTTCCTTGCAGAACAATCAGGTAAAGTTCTGTGACGATTTTATTTCTTGTTTCTACTTTGGCACACACACAAGCCCTTTCAAGTAGAAGATGATGTTGTTAATGATTTTTTAGAAAGAATGGCTATGAAAAAAATATCTTGTAACATCTTAAAAGATCTTTAATGTTCTTTCCATAAAATCCTTTCATCACCATCAAACATTAGATTCCTCTTTCCTTTCTGTAATCTGTAGACTCATTTATATCACTCCCTTTTGATAGCTTTTGTACTCACTTGGTACTCAACCTTTATGGATGTAAATCACTACAGAAGACAGACAGACATCTGTAAGGATGTAGTGACTTGTGGAAGCAGACTCCACAATCCATGAGATTGTAAAGTAGGTATGTTTATTCAGCACTGGGCAGCACTGGGGGTAGTCCCACCGAAGTTGTGCGTGCCCAACGTGACAATTGACTTCAAATTTAAGCAATCAAATGTTACATATGCATAAGGTCTCACAATATGCCTATACATATGCATGACCTATTCCCGCTTCATATTGAAATTACTCCCAACAGGTCATTTCCATAAGTTCCTCCCTAACTGCACTTGTGTGGTG
>JAVJGG010000059.1:1205273-1219450 GCA_035590195.1 Aviceda cuculoides
TTCAGGTCAGCTGTCCTGGCTGTGCCCCCTCCCAGGTTCCTGTGAAAATTAACTCTATCCCAGCTGAACCCAGGACAATGTATCAGATGGATGACCTTCACTGTAGGAAGGAAGTTCTCTAAAATTCACAAATCTTAACTGGAAATCCACTGTTCATTTTTTGTTCAAACTGCCAATGATACAATAGTAAGTTTTCTTCCTTTTTAAGAAGTACTTAAAATATTCTTATGATTCAATTACTGAAGTGTTTCAATATTGATGTACAAGTCCACTTTTCCAAAGATATAGAAAAGACATGTAGAACACTGTTGTATAGTGTGCAATCTTGCTTTTATATAGTAAACACCAGATCTAAATATCAGTCCCAGTAGTCTCTAGCATTTCTGAATAGTTTACCTTTCAAAAGCATGAAAATAAGCTAATTTTAAAATAGGGTTGGGGAGTGCAAAGGTGAAAGGTAGCACATTTTATGTACAAACTTATTTTATGGATCATTTGTTCTAGAGTTCTGCTAATACTATGATAAAAATAACTGAGTAGGACACTGCTGATTTCTCTTGACATATAGTATTTAAATATTTTCTCATGTAAGTCTAAGCACATGTTGGAAAAAATGTTTAAAGATGACCCATACAGATAGCAAAATGAAAGTTTCTGTGGTAAATGGGGAGTGTGGTGTGTGTGGTACAGGGAAAGACGTACAGGAAAAAAAGGTAGATTTTTTTATCTTAAGTAATTTTACTTTTTTTCCTCTTAATTAATCGTACTTCTTACTTAGAAAGTAAATTACTTCAGGATTTAGATTGATATCATTTAAAGAAAAATGTTTTATTTATCATTTCAAAGCAGAAAAGTCCCTAAACCTATTGCCAAGGGGAAAAAAAATGCTATAACTACAAAAGCTTTACAGTGTATTGTTATTTCCAGGAAACATTTCATGTGTATTAACTCTACAGACAAAAGCAGAGGGAGTACATAAAAAAGCCTAGAGGAAAGTGCTCCTGGCAGCAGATGAGCACACCAGAGACTCTACACACTGTCATCCTTAGGCTCACTGGTTAGGGACTTTTTGTTTTTACAACCACTTTACAGTTGGCTGTGATGCCTGAGTAAAGCTAATACAGGGAATAAGAAATGCATCTTGTCTGACTGTTCTTCAAGAAACTGAAATACTGGTTCCAAGAATAAGCAATATGATTTTCTGCTTTAATTATGCGTTCAATTCAGTTGTAAACATCAACAAAGTGGTGGGGAGGATATTGCAGCCAGCTCCAACACACACACCTCACCTTCTGTTCTGATTTCAAGAGGATACCTGCTTATCAGTGATCATCAGGTCTGAAGAGGTTAATATTTCACAACAAGGCCCTGATACGAGGCCAGCATAAACTACTCGCTACTGTTGACAGCACCAGGCACCATCTGTCACATAGATATAGCACATTTGGCTTATATTAACCTTGGAGACATCAGAGCAAGGTCTTGGAGAAAGCCACATATATGGTTCCAAAGTTTGAGAGAAAAAGGGATGGCAGTGAACTCGGAGAAATTATTTTCCTCGAAAAGGTGGAGATTAGCCTTGTGCCATTTTCTTCCCCCACTCAATACCTCTCAGTTAAACTTTCCTGACTCCTGTACTTCACCAAATTATATTCCTTTACAAACCTCTTTCTTCTCTAATAGACACAGTATAAGAAAAAAATTGGAAAAGAGGAGGGAGGAGTCATCATGGGAAATATCTTCTATCATAGATCTAAAATATTCAGGGAAACATTTGCTTTCTTGGTCAAACTTAGGACAGTGTTGTAAGCATTTAGGCATTTTCTTTAGAAATTAGATCTACCTGTAGATAAAGCAAATCCTAGAAACCACCATCAAGTAAATCTATAAAAGAAGAGAAAGTAAAACCTATTTTCCCTAATAATGCAAGTCTGGTGGCTCTTAGCCAAGAATGTGTGAAGTCCAGGTAAAATTCTTCCTGTATTAGAAGATAGGTGAACATACCATTATCCATAGTCCATAGCATATTTCACCTTCTACCGTTCTCTACCTAGCTTCTTGTTTTCAAGAAACTTTTATGACTTGAACTGTCTTTGTGAACACGACTCATCTAACAAATTTAGTTAAAATCAGCAAGTTGGTTCAGGCAGAGGAAACAGATACATGCTTGCACAATCCTTTTTTCTCAAAGGTGACCAGGACAATGATGTGCTCCTAAAAACTCATTTTTCTTTCAGAAATTATTTCAACTTTTGGGGAGTTTGTTTTTCTTAAACCAGCTCTAACAGGGATTTTGCCCTATAGTCTGATCAGATGTAACATGCCTTCTTTTCAAGTTAACTAAATATTTACATTTTTTTTCCTCAATAACAAACTATTTTGACAGTTCTTAGAGGACTTCAAAACTACCTAATAGGAGGACCTTGACTCAAAATGTTAGCTTTGTCACAAAATAGCCTTGTGTGTCTCACTGTCCTGTGTAGCTGATGCTGTCTGGTCTCAGCAGATGGCAAAATACAGGAAGTTATATGAAGCTGCAAGCCCCCTGAGCTTAAATTTGAGTGATTGCTTTATAGCAAATGGTGATCGCAAGCCTTTGTTACAAATTGGTCCACAAGTGTTGTAGCTCATCCAACTTCCTTAAAGATGAGGGCTCATCTGACAGTCGAGAAGGCTTGTCATAGGAGGTGTAGGGATAAGTAGGTGACGTGACATCCACCATAATGTATAAAGTCTATAAATCATCAACAAGATCTGCTTCAAAAGATGTAGAAAACTGCAGACTCCTATAAGAGATGAGTCATGGAGAAACCAATATTACTACAAACAATCAATTCCAATTAATTAGTTTAGCAAGTGGTTTGAATTTGGCCATAATCCTGTGGCAAAGTTTAGATTAAAACATTCAAACCAGAGTCCATATTGACACAGAATATCTCCCTTTAATTCCCCCAAAAGATGGAGGAAAATGTATCCATCATCTCTGCAGTAAAAAAAAAAATCTGGTAATCAATTTGCACTGAAATACATTAAAATGTTTCAGAAAAGAACAGAAAAACACTTGTTCATGAATAAAGTTAAACAGCAATAGGTACTGAAAAGCAGGAACCAAAAAGCTTTTTTTTCCTTCTTCTAATTTTAAAAGCATTAAAATGCTATTTACTTACACCAAAGAAGGATGTTAAATTGACCATTAATAACTAATTGTCCTAAATTCTGTCAGAAGCAGGTATTTGGATTTCCGACTTTCCAAAAAAAGTACAGAATAGGATTTTAAAGCTAGCCTGGAGCTAAAAGGAGACTCCTGTGGCACTGAATATCCACACATCTCTCTAATGAGACTTTTTTACTGCACAATAAATCTTAGAACAGTTTGTATATGTACTGCAATTGCAATATGACTCAAACAGCATTAATCAAGTGTTATGGTAACCTCATTTTAAAGTACCATACCAGTCAAACATTTCTATCACTGTACTTCATTTCTTACCAAGATTCTTTTAATAGGAAGGATTTTAGGATGTCCTGCACATTTTCTTTCTTTATAAATATGTCAAATCTCAAAGTCTGCCTACATACCCAGAATTCTTTACTGTATTTTCTTCTGTGTGCCAGTAGTTGACATCATTTCTGCTTTGTTTGAACAGCTGGTCTTCGCCCAACTTCAGGAGTTCAGAGGTACAATCAAGGCCAAGACCTCACTCGTCATAAAGAAGGAATACAGAGCACAAGGAAATAGGATGTATCGCCAAACATCCACGTCCCTTCCCTCAAGGGGTAAGCTTGTGAAGTTAAAAGTTCCCTACTGCTTTGTTAATGCAGATTTCATCATATACCTCAGAACCCTAATATGTTATCATAGTGTCATGATTTTCAATGACTCAAGGATATATTTATTCTTTACTTTTTACACCATAATTCTGACTGACTCCATTGTAAATTACAGATGCTCATCATATCATTTATCTAGACCTTATCTCACCATTCAGGTTTCAGCGTGACAGTGAAGAACACGGGAAGTTTGGGAGATGCTTTTCAAGGGGAGGAAGAGGCTGAAAATGGATTTTAGCATAGTCAGCTGCAAGAGAGCAGTGAGATCAGGGCTCCACAAAGAGACCAAGCAAGGAGGGATCCCACACAGGACCCCAAGGTGGTGGCAGCAGACAGTTCCACAAGTCCAGACAGCACAAGGCAATGGCTGGGTACAGTTCAGGACACAGGACTGGAGGCAACATCCGTGCAAAGGCCACTCAGGAGTCAGAGCCAGCAGACCAGCTACCTACAGAACAGCCTAGGCGAGACTAAGTGCCTGGGCCTCAGCTTTAGTGGAGCTCCTGGGTTATTAGCAGAGATCGCCTCGACTGGGGGTTCCAGGTCAGGTCAGTCAGGGCAATTAAAACCCACTAGGGCCCTTAGAGCCCTGTCTATCAATAATATAAATTTTCAATGTTTCCACACCCGTTTCTCTATTTCTTTCAGCCTTGAGAGGTCTTTGAAAAGAACACCAGGTAGCATCAGCAGAGGAGTTCATCTGAGCTAATGTTTGTTATTCTTTCTTTTGTTTTTTTCAGCCTTTCAAGCCACATTTCATTTAAGTTTATAAAATGGTCATAAACCAAAAAGTAATCATCCTGTCCACATCCCAATCCTTAAATCCACTTCTCACTGTGGTGAAAAAGATCAAGACTGAAACACTCATTAAGGAAAGGAAAGTTTCCTTAGGTATCGAAGTCACATCTGTGAATACAAAGATTCCTGTATTCAAATTCTCATAGACCTGAGCCCTAAATCTTCCATTCCTTCAGAAGCGCTGAAGAACCAGCTGTAACATTTTCTGCAAAATTAAGTTTCATTTGAAATATATTGGTTTCAGCTTCATTTTTGCAAAAGACATGAAAGTTTCTGAAGCTGACTTCTGCCTGATTCAGAGTGATTCAGCAGAGTAGGGGCCTGAAGACAAACCAGGGGTCTACCTCCAGAGGTGCGTTGTGTCAGGATATTAGTTTTCCTGTGTGTAATGCACTCAGGCTCTGGTGCCATTTGAAAGTTTTGAAATGGCAGATGTTGTTGAACATCAGAATCCTCCTCCTCCGTTCAGGTTCAAAGCACATCCAGTCTACCACAGAGCTACATTTTGGACTGCTGGTCTATGTCTGCATTTACAAATAGTGGATCTGTAAAGTGAAAAAGCTGGTGCTGAGGAGCTGACATCCACACTATGCATGCTTCAGGCATTTATGGTTTGGATTAGCTCAAATCTGAGTGCATGCACTGCATACCTGTCTACATCTGGAATGTACCAGGTGCCCTTTCAGCTTAGTTTTATCTAAAAGGTTTCCTGCTCATGCACTTGAGACTGCTCCATGATACAAACTGAAGCACACTAAGTGAAGATGATCTGGAGAGTCTCCTTAAAAGCACACTTGTTATATGAACTAAGACAGTAATGTAGTTGGGTGAGGGAAGACCCCTAATACAGATGGAAGCTGGAAGACAGCCCCCCACCACCTCCCATCCCTGCCTTGGAAGCAGGGGGGCTGATGCTTGTGGTAGATTATTGAGCACACAGACACGAATACTATTTTGAATTCAGCTTTTTAAAATTTTTTTTCATCTCCATGTTCCTGTACAAGATACATTCTTCAGTAGCCATCTGATGTATGAAAGTAGTGACAAAAAGTGTATTCGCCACTTCATCTTTTCGACTTTCCTTATCCAGTGAAATGCAAGGTACTCATAGAAACAGAAAACATAACTTTCTTCTACTCCTATGCATTTGAATGCATCCATGAAAATGAAGTTCATGAAGCCTAGATGAAGCTAAGGAAGCCATGATGGCATTGTAGGGATTGAATTAAAATAAAAAACAAGGTACAAATGAAGTATGCAATTCATTTTCAGCTCATAAATCCTGATTTTAAAATGAAAAGTGTACACAGAGGATGTATAAAAATTTAGTGGCTACAGTCCTTCTAGTGTCAAAAACACATATTGACATAGGAACACACACTTTCATGGAAAAAAATATGAAGCCATTAAATTGTAAGATGTTAGTAAATCAGCTTTGCTTAAACTCAGCTCCCATTGTGCACCTGCATATGTATTTCACTATGTTCCAAGCCTTCTTTATGTCACTCAGTAAATCAATCTATGATTTACTGAAAGAAGAAACTTTGAGCAAGGAATGAGTCACGATATTTATTTGAATTTCATTGACCCCTGGTGGGAATGAGGGAAAGAGTGGCACTGCCCATTTCTGTGAATGCATGTTTTCTTGTCCCATGCCAAGACACTTTATTTTTACTGGGACAGCTTCTGAGTTGGAAACATAAATAACAAAAACGGTATTCCTGTTGGCCACCTTCTCAAGTAAGTGAGGGTTGCAGGGGAAGGAAAGAGATTTAATTCAAACTTAGCAGTCTCCAGGCAACCAAAGAATAAACAAACCAACACAGGGCCAAGGTAGAATGAAATAAGGATGCGTTGTGTCTCTTTAAATTCTGTATTTATTACTCTGTGTACAAACATATATATGTATGTGTATGTGTGTGTATAAAATCCATTAAAGGTTTATATTGCTTTATGTATGAATGTTTTATATATGCCTTTTAGCATCACAGAAAATGATTTGATAGAAGAGCAGAGTTGAAGTCCAAACCTTTGCTTAGTCATGTCTTTGCTCTATTCCAAATATGACAAACATCGCAATGATCAGGGTGGTTGAGCTCCACATCAGAGTTCTTACTAACTCTACACAAACAAACAAAGGTGAGCTATGTATGTGCACACAACCACTCCACTGAGGTCTGTTGCCTTTGTCAACAAACTAGGGATGTACCATCAAAGCATCCAGAACTAGAGAATTACTCTTATTGTTAAGATTATTCTATTACGTTCCTTGTTGGTGAGGAAAGCAGCAAAATTAAGTGAGTTATAGGAGGAAATGAGATAAATTTATTTTCCTTCAGGGCAATTAGCAAAACAAATGTCATGTTAATTGCCTCTAAATATTTCTACATAACAAAAAAAATCCCATGTCTGTTGACTGAGATACAACATATCCGGACTTTTGGTACAATGTAGATTTTTCAATTAGCCCTTAGAGCAGCAAAGTAGTTAGTCTTTTGATACATGGCCCATAATATTTCAGGTCCTGTTCTAGACTAGAAATCAAACTAAATGATCTTCAGAACTCTTGAAAATCTCTGACCTTGAAACACTGAAGCAGTCCCAATGAAAATAATTAGGCAGGATCTGCAGTGCCTGAAAAGCTGCTTGTATTCTTCTGGTTAAAGCACCTGTGTCTATTTGAGCACATTGAAGCCTTTGGTTGTGTCATGCTTCTGCAATGTTTTGATGAATGATGTTGAAAACTTATCAAGATGAATTACTCTGCTTTTGACACCTTACTACCAAAATGGTACTGCATTATGAATAGCACTGCTGCATGTCCATGTGCAGACCCTTGCTCACTTGACAAACGTGATTTAATAACCTTAACAAGAATATATAATTCCTCACAGCTGGTGCTGAACTGAGATCAGCAGCTAACGTAGCTCAGGTGACAACTGATCCCTGTTCCCTGCATTGGAAGCATCCAGCCTGCTAGGATGAGAAGTTGGGTTGTTCATGAGAATTGTCAGTCATGAGCTATTTTCCTGTGTGTTGCAGGATCTACCCCAAGACTATAAAGAGCATTAAAAGGCTTTTCATTTGGCCTAGTTCTTCTGCTCTTTCTTTTCAGATTCTTAAGTTCTTAAGAAGGTGTTACAAAACAATTCTTCCTTGTTTCTTTCTCTGGGTAAGCTGTATGTGGCCAAATGATAGTATAAAATACTGTTTCAGTCAGCTGATTCTCTAGGACCTTTTAGCCCAAGACATTCTGCAGCAAGAAGAAATAGAATAAAATCAGACCAAAAGCATCCTCGGCACTGAGCAAATATCAGTATTCAGTTGTCTTAGGAGAATATATAACATCCCTATTGTTACTCTAGAAAGGTAAGAAAGAAATTGCCGTTCGCACCTCTCATGCCCACTCCTGTTTATGAAAAGCTAGCCTGTCTATCCATCTCTTTCAGTAAATTGTAGATGCTTTTAAGCATCTATAGTTCATTTTTTTGTGTGTGTCAAAAGGGCCTCACTGAATCCCTTCAGGATAATTTCTTACTAGTATTTTACTTACACTCTGCTGTCATTCTAACATTCCTTATTAGCTTTAATCACAGAATCACAGAATGACTGAGGTTGGAACGGACCTCTGGAGGTGATCTTGTCCAACCCCTCTGTCAAGCAGGGCCACCTAGAGGCAGTTGCCCCAGACTGTGTCCAGATAGCTTTTGAATATCTCCAGGGATGGAAACTCCACAACCTTTCTGGGCAACCTGTGCCAGTGCTTGGTCACCCTCACAGTAAAAAAGTGTTTCCTGATGTTCAGAGAGAACCTCCTGTGTTTCAGCTTGTGCCCATTGCCTCTGGTCTTGTCACTGGGCACCACTGAAAAGAACCTGGCTGTGTCCATCTTCCCTTCAGGTATTTGATACATTGATAAGATCCCCCTGAGCCTTCCCTTCTCTAGGCTGAATAGTTTGAGCTCTCCCAGCCTTTCCTCATATGAGAGATGCTCCAGTCCCTTCATCATCTTTGTAACCCTTTGTTGAAATCTCTCCAGTGTGTCCACGTCTCTTTTGTACTGAGAAGCCCAGAACTAGACACAGCACTCCAGGTGTGGCCTCACCAGCACTGAATAAAGGGGAAGGATCACCTCCTCAACCTCCTGGCAATACTTTGACTAATGCAGCCCAGGGTACCATTAGCCCTCTTTGCATCAAGGGCACATCACTGGCTCATGTTCAACTTGGTGGCCGCCAGGACCCCCAGGGCCTTTTCCATGAAGTTGCTTTCCTGCTGAGTGGCCCACAGCATATATTTGTGCATGGGATTGTACTTCCCCAGGTGCAGGAAAATGGTATGAAAGCTTGTTGCAGAACAGGGTGAGATGTTCCTGTCATGGTAAGTGATGCTACTTCTGCAAATATTCCCTATGCATTCACTGTCACTTTTTGCTGTTCTTTTTCAATTATCCATTTTGCAGAAACAGAGCATGGATGAGATTGGAAGGGACTTCTGGAGATCACATAGTTGAGCTCCACTCCGTTCAGAGCAGGGTCAACTAGAGCAGTAGTGTTTTGAATCTCTCCAAGACTCCATAACTCTTGAGCAACCTGTTCCAGTGTTTGACCACCTGCACAGTAAAAAAATGTTTTCTTGGATTCACATGGAATTTCATGTATTTCATTTTCCGCCCAGTGTCTCTCATCCCGCTACAGGACACCATTGAGGAGGGCCTGGTTCCATCTTCTTTACTGCCCCCATCAAGTATTTATACACGTGGATAAGAGCTCGCGGAGCCTCCTCTGTTCCTGGATGGAAAGTCCCAGCTCTCTCAGCCTTTCCCAATAGGAGAGTTGTTCCAGTCCCTTCATCATCTTTGTGGATCTTCACTGGACTCACTCTAGTACATCCCTGTCTCTATTATACTGGGAAGCCCAACACCGGACCCAGCACTCCAGATGTGTCTCAGAAGTGCTGAGCAGAGTGGAAGGATCATCCCCTTTGACCTGCTGGCAACACACTGCCTAATGTAACCCAGGATGCTGCTGCCTGCCTTTGCTGCAAGTATGCATTCCTGGCTCATGTTCAACATGGTGCTCACCAAGACCTGCAGGTCCTTCTCTACTGACTACTTTTCAGCTGGTTGATCCTGAGCCTGTACTGGAGCATGGGGTTATTACTGCCCATGGGCAGGACTGGGCGCTTCCTTTTGTTGAATTGCATGAGATTTCTGTCAGACCATTTCTTCAGGCTGTCAAAGTCCATCTGAATAGTGGCATAGCCATCTGTGCATCAGCCACTCCTCTCAGTTTTGGGTCACATTCAAATTTCCTGAGCGTGCACTGTGTCCTATTGTCCAGATAAGTAATGAAGACATTAAGCAGTATTGGACCTAGTATCAACCCTTAGGATACACCTCTAATGATTGGCCTCCAGCTAGCATTGTGCTGTTGATGACAACTCTTTGAGCCTGGCAGTTCAGCTGGTTTTCAGTTCACTCCCCAGCCCATTTATCTAGCTCATACTTCATCGATTTGTCAGCAAGGATGTTACAGGAGAGAGCGTCGAAAGCCTTGCAGAGGTCAAGATAAACAACATCCACTGCTCTCCCCTCACCTACCAAACCAGTCATTTCTTCGTAGTGACCTACCTGGTTGATCAGGCATTATTTCCTCTTCAAAAAGCCATGCTGAATTTCTCCTAATGGAACATATCTTAGTTAATAATCAAAGATTAACAATTCCCCAAATTAATTATTTATTCTTCTTCATGATTTCTGCTAGGATGTTAAATTCATCCTGTCTAGAAACTGTGTGCTGCAGTTTTGGGGATTTAGAAGTTGGTTCTACCCACTTGTGTGGCTGTGGAATCACTGGCCTTAGTCCTGAGCCAGTGACCTTATCAGTATTAATACACATAGATTTTATTTCCCTGACCCATGTAATCACAGATAGTCTTGTCAGCCCCTCTCAAAAGTTCCTTTCCAAAAGCCCTTTCCATGCGATATTTTCTGGTAGAGGTATGGGCCTTTAACTTTTTCTTTTTTTTTTTTTTCTTTAATCTTTTTTTTAAGTCTTACACTCCAAACTGCTATAGAAAAGTGCAGTTGTTGAGAGTTTATCTCATCCTTGCCTCATGTATTGATATTATGAGTCATGTGGGGGATGTCTATAGCTATTAACTCATGGCTAATCATGTTTTCCCTCAAAATTAAAAAAGATTGAAAATCTAAGATGGAGTCTTGCATTGATTATTCAACTTTTTAATAAAAATTGGACTTACAGAAACCACAGCAATAACTCAGTGCTCTAAAAGTGCATGGCATACAAGTGAAGAATTAGAGGTCATTCATGATTCCTTCATGATCATCTGTGTTCCAGAACAGTTGAAATGTCATCAGAGGAGGGGATAATGTTCTGAAGTTTCCTGTTCTGAATCAGGTCACAGCAACTGCAAGCCAAACTACATTTACTGGGAACACCCTTCCAGACAGGAAGGGTCTTGGCTAATGAATGTATCTGGGAGATATGGGTCTAATAAACTTGGCACATATTTGCTCTGTCTTGAAAAAAAAAAGAGCAGGGATCTGGAAAACTGTATTTAGTAAAACTACTCCAGCCTGTCAGTGCTACACACTTAACAAGGTTTTAAGACTGTGACCACATTTGCCCTACTCTATGGAACTGAATCATACAATGAATTCTTCAAATAACAATGTGTTATTTGATAAACACACAAAAATTCAGAATTAGTCACCAAAAGAGAACTAGGCCTTGATATCTAGATACAACTGATTCTGCACAACTTTGTTATTATAAGCAGTGTTTTAGGATGCAACTTAGAAGTCAATCTGTCAGAAATTAATATTAATCTGAATATTAATGTTAATATTAATATTAAAGCAGCAGTGTGTTATACAGAGCGAGTATGATATATTTGTTTAGGGAGCCAATTACCTTTCTTTTTCCTGCTGAGTTTCCAAAGGTGTGTTTAATTAGAGCCATGGCTAGTAGACATAACAAGACAACTGAGAGAAATCTCTGGAATCTCAGTTTGATCTGATCAATAGATCAATCTATTGAAATGTTTTTTGAAAGATCAAACCACCCTGCAAACATGTGCTAGAAACACTTTTACTAATCAGTGAAATGTTCAGTGGCAAAATGCAAAAGTCTAGGGAAATGTGCTAAAATGTTCTTGTTAGACTACTAGAAAAGGCATGCCACTTTTTCTGCCACTATTCAAAAATCTACTTGCAGGTAATTTGCAAATGATCTGGAAAGAAACGGGAAGAAATATGCAGATTAAACAGTCCATGACCTGGGCTCCAGAACTACTCCATGCCTGGCAGGAGGAAACAGCTTTGGAAAGTTTACAATCATGGTGCAGACAAAAACTGAAGAGGTATACTCACCTTTTGTAAACTGAATTTCATAGTTCGAAAGTACTTTGGGATATATTGTTGTTACTAAACTCTTAGTGTCACACATACCATTTTCTGTCCTTTCCAGTTGAAGAGCATGCGCTGCTGCACACTGAAAAATTGCTTGTGCTTAGTTACATGCAAAGACAATAATACTCCTCAGGCACAGCAGTACTTTCTTCTTTAAGGGTGAATCTGTTTCCACAGTTTGATCTTCCGCTAAGGCCAGGTTTCCTAGGAACAACAACACAATGTAGCAGACCTCTGCAGGAGACAGAGCGTCTTCAGTAGCTAATCTGAAATTGCAGAAAGAAATTGCCAATGCCTCTAAAAATCTCTCTGTCCTCTGAAGCAAAAGGTCTGCCAGCATTCATTGCAGCATAACATAGCCCAGTGTGTGCAGGACTGCAATATCCCTTCTGTGCAAACAAACCCTGAGCTTGCATGTGTAATTCTTCCTCCTGGAATAGAAAGAGAAGTGAACTGTTAATTTGCATTGCATAATGCACTTCTGGAGGGCATAAAGATGCCATACTGTTATGGATATTTTAGCAGATTATTCTTTAAGAGCCTTAATAAGGACACATCCTTTTACTGTCGAACATCATCATCCAAGACTAAAAACAGTCAGCAATTATGTAAAGCAATAGGCAGTATTCTGAACTTTTCTAGTTTTTGCCTCACACCTATAACAATTAAATTCTATCCTCAACACCGAGGGGAGAAATAAATTATTCAAAACTGCTGAGTGGCAACCTTCTTTATCAAGACACCTTGTTTCCTAGCAATAAAAAAGACACATCAGACATTGAGTTTGCATAGTATATGATGAGACTTCTTGTTAGACTATTAGAGCTATTTCTGAAAACTGGGGTCAGAATATATATCACATCTTCCACTTACTTTGTTAGCCAGTTTTATTTTGTTTAACAGTATCCTACAATCATATTTCTTTTCCATAACACCAAAGACTTCAAATAGATAGGTCATTTATGAACATAAGAGACATGTCAGAATTGTATCTGTGTAATTGAGAGAACATGAAAATAATCCACTGTTAAAAATATTTCAATTTCCTTTTTTAGCTTTTTCCATTTTAAAATCTACAAAACTTCTTTATCCGTGAATATCCAGGTATGAAGTTGATGCAGCACTTGAAGTGAGGTAGGCTGAAGTTATAGAAGCAGCACATCAGGACCCTGAATAAACTCAACCCTTAGGTATTCTAAGTGGTTTCTGAGCAACAAGCATTGTTTTGCAGAGGGCCAGTCAAATCTTCCACAATACTGAAGTCCATGCACACTCCTATTTTAAGCACTTAAATATTATTTTGGCTTAGGCCTTTCTTTGTCCCCAATAAATAGGACTAAATAGGACTTACGGCCTCTGCAAGTGGCTGATCACCACATATACTAAACAATAATTCTGTTGACTGGTGTTTTGACCACACATATTCTCCAAAAAACAGTCAATGGGAAACAGCACACACACCCCCCCAGCATCTGGAACCTACTTGCCACTTAATATCACAATAGTATTAGGAATTGCAAAAAAAGCCAGGATCCCTGCAGCTCAATAATTGTGCAGCAGAATTCTGTCTTTCTACGGAAATGTTCAGGGAGAGAAAATAAAACACTAAAACTCACTCAGAAATCAAATTGCTTACTAGTGACTTCCATGCAGCTTGTAATCCAGCTAGTTCACAACAGCTGGGAAGGGAACAATACAAAGAAATGAGTTGATTTTGGAGTACCCTTTCCAACTTTGTTTCCCCAAAGAAGAAGGAAGATACTGTTGACTGACTGGAACTGGTGAGCCAAGAGGTCAGCCATAGATTTGTCCTCAGATGGGCAATACCGAAAGGAAAGGTGTTTCTACAGCAAGCAAAGAGAGGAAAAGCATGCTCAGCTGAACTGACTTCAAGCTGAGGAAAAGCATGCTTACCCTGCATCTTCACCCTGCATCCTCACAAAGAGCATCACAGTGTTGGAGAGGAAAAAAACCGGCGAGGGAAGTTGCAGTCGACTCAGTGTGAGTAATAGAGCAAGCTTCAACTTTATTACAATACAGTTAACTTTTATACATTTTTCACTAATTATGCCTACTAGTCAAAATACAATTGGTTAAGATGCCTACTAGTCAA
>JAVJGG010000059.1:1220446-1241142 GCA_035590195.1 Aviceda cuculoides
AAGAGAACCAAGCAGAAAATTGTCAAATCTACATAAAAAATTTAAGTCATTGGAACAAGTTCCATTCTAAAATTTTCCTCAACTTAAAGAGATAAAACACCTGTATATTGGCTATACAGTTGATTCATGTGGTTTCTATATTCTTCTTAGTTCAATACAATAAAATTTTATACATAAAATGGGCTGAAATTTGTTGGCTAACATTAAAATCGGAAGCTTGTTTTTCTGTCAAAGTTCAGAATAAAAAAGGAAATCTAATGATTCAAGTTTCAAAAATACTATTTTCTAAAAGCATAGACTTTGAGTTCTCCTGGTAAATAAATAATAAAACATCTTCAATTTAGAGGATTCTCAACCATACCTAGCCATGATTCATCTGCCTGCATGCCAGCACACCTAACATTTTGCACAGTAGTCCCCTTGGGGAAACAAGAAAATCATATGGGTGAGTAAAATTACGCACATTTTTCACAATATCATCTAAGCATTATGGTTCAATTAAAAATCTTAAAAAAAAAAATTAATGTTCTGTTACTTGACACAGAATCATTAGCACAGAGAAACCAGATCCAGTCTAGCTAATAGAAACCATAGGAAGAAGCAGTTTGGGTCCAGTACCCAGTTGTCAATTCTGTCATCTATATTGTTATTTAGTTAACTACAAACCATATGGAAATATGGTAATATGACTGAAATCCCGAAGTTACGCAGAATGCATGTACAACCAGTATCGTGCATTATATCTACAAAGATGGTATCAATCACAGATGTGAACAGCTGAGACTGTATGAAGCAGCAGACAACCGGCAGGCAGACTAAGATCAAATGCAGTATCACTCAGCCCCCAGCCGCACAAATCTTGGAAGAGCTGGATAGCATTTACATAACAGTACACCACGGAGTATTGAACATGAAGGGGGAGGAGAAGGGAGACAATTACCATGATGAACCCCACAGCCGACACTGGAAAGATTTATTAATGGCACATACATTTGTATTCCACTCCCCCACCAAGACCCTGGGGAAGGCCTGAAGGCACTGCAAAAGCAGGGCTTACTATTTACCATAAGCTCTAATGCCTGGGGAACATTTTGGAGATCCTGGCTGCAAACAGAAACATACCCAGTTATTTAAGCCAGAGTGAGAACTCATCCTATTTGTTTTGCTCTTGATGTGATCCAGATCTTGTCCAAGATCAATTTTGTGGGCCAGAACTGGTCTTTTCCTCTCTTGTTTGGCCAGGCAAGGGTGCAGGATGGAGCCAACAAACCTGGAAAGTACTCTCTCTGTAGAATAAAATAAATAAAATGTCCCTTCAAATCAACTTGGAAGATGAAGTTTTTCAACTGATAATTGAATATTTCCATTGTTAGAATCTGAACAACATATTCTTATTTGGTCCAGGCTGACAGGCACATTTCAACTTGGCTGTCAAGAATTGTTTTAGTTCAACTAAAAAAGAAAGAACCTGCTAAATAATCGGGGGGGGTTGTTTGTTTGTTTGTTTGTTTTTAATGTAAAACGTTCTTAGATATATAATACTGATTTCAGCTCAAGAAAACTTAGCTAAAATTTTATCTCAGAAATTGTTTTAGTGAAGAAATCTTTGATTTCATGAAACTGTAGGAGATCACTGTAAGACGCATGTAGAATCCTTAAACATTATAATGTAACTCTGCGGCTTACCATTTTAATAACAGTAACATGTTTTAAGCTTCTGTGCATAATCACCCTGTGGAGCTGAGAGCTGTTGTAAAATTGACAGCAAGCTGCCTGAGAGCTCAACAATCAAGCACCACTCCTCTGGTTCATACAGCCTGCCCTCACTGACGCAGCTGGATCACAGCGTGGTCAGGGAAGTTTCACCTGATCATTCCACGTATGGGCTGAGGTTTTATATACTTTACTATGACAGAACACACAGCTTCCATTCAAAGGCAAGAGCTCCCTCTAGATAACAGCTTGGAGAATTTTTCTAGCCTGCATTTTACGTGAACTCTGAAGAAAATGAAACCAAAAAAACCAAAGCACAGTTCTCACTCTTCTGAGAAACCTTGGAATTTGCCTCCAGGACTTATGTTTTGAAAGAAAGAATGGTTTGGGGGAAGAAAAAAATATATCAGCAGCTTTAGCATTTTGAAGTGATTTTTGTTATATCACATTGAGTTATAAGGGTCACCTCCCAAAACTAATATCAATAGCTCAAGAGCTCCTGACTCCTTTCCACTCAGATTTTGACACATAACCAGATACAATCGGGTACCTCCCTAAGACTTTCTCTCTGCTTAGCATTGAAATGCTCATGTTGGGAAAACCGTAATCCGTTTGAGGGTGACAGGTGCTGTATTGCAAGAAACTTAGGGACCAACAGGAATTAGAAGATTTACAAGAAGAGTCACAGAATATGGCCTACAAGAGAAAATGGAAGAAATTGGGGTTATTTTGTCTAAAGACACAGAGACTGAGAAGAAACAGGACACCAGTTTTCAAAGAGTGCTGTGAGGAACAAGATGACAGTCTGTTTTCCATGTCATAGGCTCCTGGGGCAAAAGTAACAGGTTTAATTTACCTTGGGCAGCAGTTTTGGAGCAACCTTAATTTGTTTAATTTGAGTTTACAGTCTTTCAACTACGTCACCTTAGATAAAGCTGCTTCTGCTTCAGTGAAAAGTAATGGTTTGCACAACAACTTTTGATGTCCCACCCTTCAGGACTCTACTATTTTGTATGTCATGCACACCTTTTGTTCGTATTTGTGTTCACACCCCAACCCAGTTTACCTCTTTGCAACAACATGACACCCTTTTTGAGAATAAGCTAATGATTCAGTACAACTTCTAGATTCTTTCTGTAGAAATAGTACTTGGCCACAAAAGCATCAGGCAACCTGCTGATTATTTCTTTCTCTGCATAGAACGTTTTATTTATTTATTTCTAATGAATAACAGCCTTTTCTTCTCCAGGACATTGCCTGAATTTTTTAAGGGACATTTTGAGCTCTGTTATGTCATCCAGTGTGCTAGCAGCCTCTCCCAGTTTCTTCCTACTTGAACTTTTAATAAGACCATTCTCCATCAACTGTTAGACTTGTCCTCTTCCTGTTTTTCAACACCTCCACTATTCTCTACAAAAATAGGATTGGAGACGTCAGCTACCATGTCTGTAAATTCTCAAGAGGAAGACTATAAGGCTCAGTCAACTTTAAATCAGATTTTTTTAAGTGTTCTCTTACCTGTTTGATACTATTTCCCTATTTGATACTGAAAGCTTGCTCTTTGCCAGTGGTACTAACTTTATAAGCCTCTTAATTGCATTTTTGCTTTTTGCTGAACATATGAAATAAAGTGTCAAACAATTTAAGATGGTTAGGACTTTAATTTGCACTCAATATCAAGCTACTCTTTATTTGGGGGTGGGAAGAGTATTTCTTGTGACTATTATATGTCCAGAAATATTATTTTTTACATGTGATATTGCTTATTAGTTGTATTTTGGTTTGTAGAACTGGGAAAATTCCAGTGAATGCTTCAGTGCCGACATATTTTACCAGTAAACAGCAGTTTCCAGAAACCAGAGAAGAAGTATTCGTATCAAATCACAAGATGGTTTGAGGGAGTTCTAGGTAAACAAGAATTAATGCATCCATCAACAATATTTTCACATAGTGATCTACATGTCTACATGAATGCTGAGTGAATCTGAATGAATCAAAGAAAATTATTTCTCCAGCAAAATTAGGTTGTTTCTGATCACTGAAAAGATTCAGCTTTTTTCAATTAAGCTGCTCATAAGCCATGAATCTATTAATCTGGCTCAATAATATGTACTGCAATCATAGCACAAAATGCAAGTACTGTTCATCCTCTTTATGGAGTACTTTTGCAGCTCTTTCTATTAAGAAGTAAACTCTAGGATAAGGCTGAGATTTCTGTTCATTTGTAGGAATAAAAATTCACTTTATCTAAATTTTTTCTAAATATTGAAATTAAAATGTTTTAATATTGCTGCCAAAACCTTTACCCACTGCAGGTATGATTGTCAACATTTTTCCATGTTTATGGTCTTATTTTACAACAGAAAGTGTCTGGGATTCCCCCCCTCAAATTTAGCTATAGAGGAAGAGTTATAGCTGTAGAGGGTATTTTTGACCCTGTTTATAACCCCCAGTAGGCCCTAGCTTGAGAAACAGTTCACTGTGAATGTTCACTGAAAGCACTTAAATGAGGAAGTAAAAATATAATGTTCAAGTGAATGTTCATATAACTTTTAGAGAAGTTTTTCCAGCTTAAATACAGACACCTAGCCACCTCTGTCTAGCACATAAGCAAACTGTACACACAAACTAAGCCCTTTAGCTGATAAGGAAACCTTTATTTGCTTAGCCAATAGAAAGGATTGGCAAAACACCCTGAGCACAAGTATATTGTTCTGTTTAATAGACAGCGGGAGTGTACTGACAAGCAAGCCAGCAATTACAATACAAAATATTCACGTCTGCCAAAGAATGATGTCAAGTTCCAGGCTGTGGTGTTTCATGCATATCAAAATACCCTCACTACTAGAAACAGAGGCACGTATGTGTGAGCTGCATATGAATTTTCAACTTAAGAAGGCCACACACCTTGCAAATGGATCATTTCACGGTCAGCATCAGAGCATACATTTATCTGCAGTAAGATTCTTTTTTAAATGTTAAACATAGGTTAAAGTGTGGCCTTTCTATTTGCTCTTACACAACTGGAAAAGATTAATAAGCATTTAATTTTCCATTCTGTATAAAAAATTACTATTTCTTTAAGTAAAGAGCTTGAAACAAGTTATATAGATTAAGTAATACTTTCAACAATCTAACTTTATTAACAGGACACATCTTTCTTGTTATGTACTGAATTTAGGGGTTGGGGAAATTCCCTCAATATCAATGATGTGAGAAATTTAAAAGCTTTAAAAATATGAGGAACCATCAGGACATTGTTTCTGGAGCATCCCCAAGTAACTACACTAAATTCAAACTGGGATTTTAAAAATTATGTGTGTATTTTTCCTCTACCCAAACATGGTCACAGTTCTGGTTTGCTCTTTCTGAAATTTTCTGAGTAAGGCTGGCGCTTATTAGTCACACATTATGGCTCCTGAATGGATATCAGAGCTTAATACCCAGAGATTTTCCAAATATGATTTTGATACCACAGGCCCAAACCAAAGCCCGCTTTAATCTTTGGAAATCTTTCTATGCATTTAAAGGGATTTTTAACCAGGCTTGACAAGCATGCCCAAGTACTCTCTTTACAGGTAATTTCAGTTGCCTTGAAACTGGTTTCACACAATTGTGATTGAGACAACAGAACGGGGAGGTAGGAATCAATTCATACAAAAGACAGTGGGCTGTAGACATAAGACAAACAATAATCCAAAATGCAACAACGTAGTGGAAAGTCATAATTGATTCTGAATAACTTCCTTTTCCTCCCACACATCCAGGAGCTGAGAAAATATTGAAGGAAAGATGAGAAAATACACATCCATTTCTCTTGAGTGTGGAGCCAAGCCTTGGGAATCGGCTTTGCCTGTCTGCCCTTTGTCTCCCTCCTCCCAGTGGAAAAAAATGCTGTGACCATCTCCTCTGGAAAACTGGTGAGCATGAATCATTGTGCTGATGAATAATTCCCTTATTAAAACATTTCTAAATTGTTGCCAGCTTTGTGATTCTTTTACTGTCATGCCTCCAGCGATTCCTGTACCTGTGAGAGAGAAGGAAACAACTCTGTTGGATCTGTAGGTGACTTATACAAGAGTCAGTACTTCTGCTGGGAAAGTAAGGCAGCCCACTTCTGAATGGCTTGTGCAGTAACTTAGTACCCCAGCCAGATATCTCTACAATAAAGAGCAATCTCCAAGAAGAGGGAACAGATTATCCCCTAGTCTGGCATAGACCAGCTTTCATAGAGGCTAAGCTCACGAACAGGTGCTATGGGAAAGAATAGGCTCTACCTTCCTTCTCCACCTGTCCTGGTTGTGTTTGTACTCTTTGCTGAAACATTGCACTAACAGGGCAGTCACCTCCAGGTTGACTCCTCTGTGTTACATAATGTGGTTTTCAGACATGGAATCGTGACACAAATTGTAAAAATAGAACTGGAACTTGTTAAAAGCTCTTGGCTGAGCATCTTTTTCCTAAAAGACTTTGTAGGCAATTACACTGTGGATCTAAGAATGGAAACACACACAATAGTGGTTACAGCTGTGCAAGTCCATCTGAATCCGGTTCACATGGAAATCTGCTGACTTTCTTATTGATGAGCTTCATTCACACATTTCAAGGCAAAACTGAGTAAACAATGACCCCTAGGTGAAGTGTCACCTAGTCATGAGCATTTCTGTGACGTCCTTTTTGCATGATCCTGCAAGAGACTAGGAGGGCTGGGGTTCAAACAAACTAAGGAAGGGGAAATCAGTGAAAACACTAAAGATTTCTTATCAGCTCCTAAGAAAATGGTTGAGCAGCCCTTGACCCTTGGGTTTGCATTTGATATGTGCAGTGATACAGGTAATTGGGACATGCTGGAATCGACAACACCTCCTAATAGAAGTTGAGCTTCTAAAAATTGGTGAATGTTATGCAGATTTTCCCAAGGAACGTTTGTTCTATCTCAGGAAAAGGAACATCCTTTCAACCCTGAGAATCCTCATTATGCTGTACCTCTATCTGACATCCTCTAATCACACTAAATCCCGGAGTGGGGAAAGGCTACACCTATACTAGGAAATTAAACCATGCCAGGGCATATTCCTAGGCACTGGTAATGGGATTGCATACTTAAACTACAAGAGCAGTCACTGGCTTTTGGCCTACAGCACCCAGCACTCTCCCAAATGACTCCTGGGCATGGCTTAGGCAGGGCACATACAGACATCCCATTTTAAAGGCTCAAAGAGATTAGCTTTTTTCCATTTCAAAACAGACAGGATGGAATAAAGTATATGAAGCTGAGGTCTGAGTAGCCACCTAAGAACTTCTTTATTCCCTTCTGCAATTTCATGTTTAGTTCAAATATCCCCATAACTGTAAATCCAGTATTGTTATATTCATATAACAGATGGGAAATTGATAATCTAAAAGCCAGATTATCAGAAAGCATTTCAAGCACTGAAATAGCCTTGTAAATCTAACAGACTTGCCAAGACTATACAGGAAGGAAACTGATGGAGAACGTTATTGGACACAGATCTCCTGAGTCCTTTACTGGCACTATCATCAATGGGCCATCCTTCCTTCCCTTCAGTAGAATAGCCTATATGCTGTGTAGAAGTTCGTAATATGCACAGGCTCTGAGGTCACTATAAACAAATGAAATGAGACAATTTTAGTAAAAAATATCAAGAAGTGTGCTTTTGTAAAATACTTTTTTTCTGTTTGATTATACTAATGTATAGTGAGAATCAGAACACAGGCTATTTAGACCACTCTTGTAGGAATGGCAGTAAAGATATTTACTTTAGTACAGCTAGGGCAAATAACAATAATAATTGAAGAAATACTTTGTTAATCTGTTGGCATGTAATTAATTACTGTGCACGGCTCAGCAGGAAATGGTGTTTAAAATACTGTCCCAGCACATACTAGATGTCCTACTTCCATATAACGGAAAAGAAAAAATGCAGGTTTAGCAAAGTATAACAACTCTCAGATTATTTTAGCTCTACAAAAGACAAAGGTTAATGATGGATGACTATAAAAACATGCAACAGAATATTCAGCATTCCCAAACTTTCAGACAATGACAATTTATATTGAGTTAGAGAGACCACATAGAACACGAGAGGTTTTTCCTTAACTGAACAATAATCTCCTGGCTTTGGAGATCTGGATCTCTCTCTCTCTAAGGAAATTTGTATTAGCATCAAGCAGAGGAATTAACAGGGTAATATAAATTTGTTATCAACTACATTTATATAAGGAGCTGTACAAATGCATACCTCTATGCAATACCTACTCCTAGAAGTGGACTTGCAGAACAGCAAGCTGAGCTTCACTCAGCTTTGGGATCACGTAAGATACTGTATTTCAAGTTTAGTTGCTTCTTTAGCAAGTTAGGAAAGTTAGGAAAGCTATCCTTTGTACAAAGATGTATAAAGCCGGTACACCTCAGGATTCAGGATTCCTAATTCTGCATATATCAGAGAAAATGCCTAGGCAAGTCCCAGTGTATACTACAATTTCACAGTAAATTGCTATTGAAACTGATGAGGAGCAGTGCTAGAACCATGCCTACCCATCAAGATTGCTAGATTTCAATGAAATGCTTTAATCCTATGTCTGTCTATCTTTTCTGATAGCTTTAGCCTTGAATCCTAATAATTTCAGATTATAATTCAGTATCTCAGCAGAGGTGGTAGAATACACTTGTTGAAAATTGTGCATAACAACAGATATGTAGCAGGCATATTGAGTTTAATTAGCTAACAGACAGATCTGCCAAACTTACCAGGCATGTGGGGTTTACTTTTGAACAGCAAAGACAACATAAAGAAATTGTAAGACTTTCCAAAAGACTGAAAAATGTAAATTCAAAGTGAAGGACCGTGGCCAATTAATGCTTTGTTTGATCAAAAGGAATTGGTGCCAGACAGCTCAACAGACACACATATGCATGCAAATCACTCCCTTCATGGCAAGACTAATATTAACTACAAGGAGACATAATGCATAAATTCAAACACATGTCTTTTTTCTCCAAAATCTATGGAAAAAGAAAAGTCTTGCTCAAACATATAGTACAGTATATAGTTTTATGAATGAGACAAAGTGGTTTCTGTAGAGACATAGGATAGAGGAGAAGGGAGAGGAAGATATTTTTCTTAATTTCACCTGTCAATTTCCCTCCCCAGTTTTACTAGTCCTACCCTTTCCAATCTCAGAAGACATGTGCTCTGAGAGTCCCTCTCTCCCTTCTCCCCAACACAGAAGTAAAACATGTATTTAGATCGAGCATTAAATTCCTGTGGGTTTCAGAGGATGCTGACCTTAAGTTAACAGCTGGTGAATAACATCATAGCTATCACATCTTGATAATGATAACTACTTTATAAGGTGAGACACTCACAATTGCAGTTAAATTTTATAGTTTATTACTTGATTAATCCTCTAGCATTCTTATCAGATGATCTATCTTATTTTCTATTGGAGTATATTGTATTTCAGTATGTAAGACTTTATTATCCAAGTTTCTGCACTGCTCAGAAGTTAGTCATAACTGTATGACAAGACAGTTGTGGAACTTTACTTTATATCATTCAAAGCTGATTTCCCCTAAGACTTATGGTGCTCTAGTCCCTTGTTTCACAATTGTAACAGTCTGTGAGTCTCCTGGTGAATTACTGATTCTGCTATTTCTTGGGAAAGTTTTGTTGGAATGAAAGACTCCTCTAAATTAATATTTAAAATAGCATTGGCTATTTTTATGATACTCCGACCAATTCAGGAGTGTTTAACCAGTTAATTTCAATAGCTCTTTCTTAACTGCATTTTTCATTACTCCTGCTGTCTTCCTAGTATAATTTTATTTATCCTAAGCAATATTTACTTAAACTATTGCCATTAGATAGCTTGTAAACATGGACAGAACATTTGTTATTCATCTCACTTGAATTTCAAAAATAAGGGCTTATATAAAATGGCCACTTATATAGTATTAGATGAATCCAGGAACCTCGTCCAAGAACTCTATGGACAAACAGATTTATAAGGTGAAAACTGGAAAGTACAATGCACCTCTTACAGCCAAAAATTCTATCTCAAACCAGATGGATGCAGGAACCACATTCATAAGCCAATAATCTTTTTATTGCCATAGTTAAGACTTGTGTCTCCCCAATTTACAGTCGAAAGCTAGTTTGCTGGGTTACAGAACTGCAGTGCTCTATTTTAGTCCCCTCCCACTTATGTTTGATTTTAGATGCCCTTATGGTTCCATCACTGCTATTATATCCAACCGTTTGGACTATTATTTTGGTTTCTGCTGTAGCTGTGCCTTATTACTCCTGGCCGCAAGCCATGAAGTGATGGAAAATGCAGAGATGGCACCTTTTGATGTTGCTTGTATTGTTGAATAGACTTCCTGTGGGCCAGACACAGACTGGGGAGCTGATAGCAGCAGTTATTTTTTTAAAGAAAATGCTGTGTTAATATTGCTGTCTTAAAGATTTTCCCTATTGTCATCCATACAAAGTTTGACCTTTGTATATCTAAATTTATGGATATAATACACTTGTCAGTTTGTACCTTTAGTATATATGAATTCTGACTAAATACTAACTGTGCTTTACTCCCTTTTCTTCCAAACTTTCATCCAGGTTCAAAGTCTTAACTATAGATATTTATTATTTCCAGTCTGCTATTTTTATGGCTAAACTGATCTCCCCACTGATCCCCCTCAATGGACAAATCAATATAACCATAAAAACAAAAGGCTAAATCTGAAGATTGAACAGCAATTGAATTGGACATTTGAATACTGAAAGAATTTATTAACTGATTCATAGTGTCTTCAAATGTACAGATCACAAAATCAAAACCTTATGGTTTCACTCATAGCTTTGCATTCATATTAATTCATATTACATGTCCTTGGATGCACAGCAACTCTTACTGAAGTCTAAATGACACAGCCTTTCTGAAACACCAGGGCACTAATTCAGGAACATGCTATTAAAATCTTGACCTAGATTTCATGTAGATAATGCAGTTTTGCTTTGTGCCTATTATCCATTTTCTTTTTAATTGGTATTAGTAAACATATTAGCCTCCTTTGAAGGCTTTTCAGTTTTTCTTCCTTTCTTTCACAGAATCACAGAAGGGTTGAGGTTGAAAGGCACCTCTGGATGTCATCTTGTCCCACCACCCCGCTCAAGCAGGGTCAGCCAGAGTAGGTTGCCCAGGGCATTGTCCAGTTTGGTTTTGAATATCTCCATGAATGCAGACTCCACAGTCTTTCTGGGCAACCTCTTCCAGTGTCTGTCCACCCTCATAGTAAAAAGGTGTTTGTTTGTGTTCAGAAACAATTTCACATGCTTTAATTTGTGGCTGTTGTCTCTTGTTCTGTCTATGGCTATACTGCGAAGTCTGACTCGCTTATCCTCATTCCCTACCACTAAGTGTTTATACACATGCATAATATCCCCTTGAGCCCTCCCTGCTGCAGACTGAACACTCGCAGTTCTCACAGCTTCTCCTCTTAAGTAAGATGCTCCACTCCCTTAATCATTGTGACTTTTTGCTAGGCTTACTCCATTAAGGCCATATCTTCATTGTCCCGGGGAGCCCAGAACTGAACACAGCACTCCAGATGAGCTATAACATACATAGCATTTTACTGTAGTCTACAAAAAAACTGCACTGGGAGCAACATAATTCTTTTCACCATGAAAATAATTTCGACAGCAGTTTCCATTTCTGATAAGGTTATTGCTCTTCTTCGTATACCTGTGGAACCATTGGTCTTGACTGAATCACTGATGCTTAAAGGGAGAATCACACAAAGAGTGCGATTAATTTAGTACATATACATTCTTATTCATTTCTTCATCAGGATCTTGATGTTCCATTCTCAACTTGCAAGTGTAAGCAAAATATGCTTTTATCTATAGAAAAATAGGGTGTAGTCTGGAGAAGCTGAATAATTTGCTGATGATCAGTCTTGGCTACAGTGGTGAATATTTATCATTTTCCTTTAATAACTGTGTTTAAAGAATCTCCTTCTTGCTTTTGATGATTTATATCTCAAATGAACTCGACTGCTTTCACTTGTCTTACTAATGATGGACAAAAGTTGTTTGAAATATTTTTCTACTGCTTCCTGGAGTTTTACTCTGTTCTAAGATTATACACACCCTGTTCATACACCTCCAACAAAATTCCCCTTTTCAAAGTGGGAGTTTTCACATGACTAAAGTAAATACTGATGAATCAGAGTTCTTCTCATCAGTCTGTACAGTTTCTGGTATACTCAGTCTATATAGGAAGCATTTTAATTCTATAGATGCTAAAGTTTAAGTCATGCCTTTCCAGAATTCATTGTTGCACTTAAGTGCTTTTACTTCTCAGTACACACAGTTGTTAACTTAGCTTGTTTTCCGCAGAGACCAAAACATTCCATATTGCCATCAAGGGCAGATAATTGGAGGTTTTCCACTAAGGACCTCAAATATGAACTCTGTAGAATATTAGGGCTGGTTTTGACTGTGCATGTCTGTCCTATGCCACTTTAAAATCCTCACCTATATATAGTTCCCTCACAGCATCTGTATTCTAAATCCAGAACTGAAACTCCAGTTTCCTAGCTAACCTGATATCTCAGTTTCTTCTTTCTCTCGGTAACAAGTTCAGCAGAGACAATAATCTTTCCAAAACATAAATACAGGAACAAACCCAGAAACATCCCTGGCCATCAGATATTTCCACAATTTTATCCTTTTAGCTACTGGCAAATAAAGGACATAGTGTAAGGACGTGTTTCAGTACTTCAGCCTCTCCAACAGTTATGTTTTGAAAAGTTTCCAGAAAACCAGTCAGAGCAACACCAGCACACCAGTAGGCTTCACATGCTCTCATACCTATTGCAAACATGATTACACAGAGTAAGGGCATATTGATTTGTCATCTGTTTAAAAATCAAACATTTATAAAGTTCAGAAAAGCTCTTTGAATTTCTTATGGGAAACAGTTGCTCTTTTGGCATCTGCATGGGTGTAGAGAACATTACCAAGTATTAATGAAGGAAGCTCTGCTTTAATTTTTAGTTAGCGTTTGCTTTGTTTTGTTTTTACACTAAAAAGATGAGCACCTCCTAATTTTAAGTGCTCTGGCCCTTACTCAAGGAAGTCCTTAAACATCTACTTTGGTTTAAGTAGGTACTTGCAGGCTTTCTCAAATAGGACACTTTCCTAAATGATTAAACATATGCCAGAATAAAGTTAGTAATTTGTAAGACAGAATAATGTACGTGGTTTAACTTTTCAGTAGAGTGCATGGAATGAATAGAACACTTTTCTTTTTTTGGCACGCAAAGACCAAATCAAGTACCACAGCTAAACACCTGAGGACAGAGCTGCTTTGTTTTTTCTATCAGACACTTTTCCCAAGGGACTTTTCTGGACATTCTTCATCTCCTACTTTGTTAACTCAGCATAGCTACAGTTAAAACTTCCTATAGACTGATAAACTTGTTGCCCCAAATATGCATTCTCTCATGCCACTGTGAATCCAAATCCATGTTAGGCATGGTTTTTAGCTGCATATCCAAAACTGTAAGTATGAAGCGAGGAGAGGATGATGAAAGAGCTAGATTTTGATAAAGGGGAATGTTGACTTATTCTCAGTCTTCACAAACTAGTTTTTCCAGATTCCACCAGGGACCACAGAATGCCTGCCAGGGCTGATCAGATCCTATTAGGCTGACACTGGATATCTCTGCAATTCTTTGCTAGCTAGACTTCTTACTATTTAAAGTTATTTAATGATTTCAGAGCAGGAATGGAAGAGTATGAAGAATTCAATCTCCATATAACTTTTACTTCTTCCTTTGCAGTCATGGAAATTTTGTTTCTAGTGGTTGCTGTGAAGGCAACATTTAATTTGTGATCTTTTTTTAAACTAGAAAGTGGCTCAGTAAAATGCTTTCAAATTTGCTTTGCTTATTCTTGACTGGTTGCAGCCCACAAATAATAGAAATATATATGCATCTGAGAAACTCTATGCAGCAGTTCTACAGGTAAGTATTGCATCAGTAGGAGCAATGTCTTATTTCCAACAAAGTTTTAAAAAAAAAAAAAAAAAAGTCAAGAAAACTCTCCTATTAACCTCAGTGGCCATGACTGGAAGATACTTGTTTGGTAGTGTGAATGAAATAAAAATTAAAAAGATGATGCACAATTATACCACTAAATGTACAGTTAGCTTTGATCACTGCTCAGATTAAAGGTGGCTTAGCTCAGCCAACCACCACTATTCTTCAACTGCTCATTTACAGAAGTTACTCTGAGCTAGAATTCAGTAATCATCTAATCTAGGTGTCTATAATTCTACATTTCAGAACAAATGTATATATCAATCTTCAAGTGTTGCATATATTAATGATTAAAGAGTTTAATAACCTGTTATAATTTTCCACTCCAATTTTTATCCCCTTAAGTAGTCATGATTTTTATCTTTTAATATCCATACACCACATCATCTTTAAAAAAATAAAACTGAAAATGAGATGTAAAAATAAAAGGAGGAAGAAAGTAAAAATCCCTTCAGATGACATTCTTGCAAAAGCAAAATACAGAAAAATCATACCAATGAAATTTAGACTTAATTCCTTACTAATTCTTTCATGATTATGAACCACATGATTTCTCTTCAGACTATCTTAATTCCCAAAATAGTTAATTTATTTTGCCAATAGTTTCATGAATTTTTATAATTTAAAGTCATTCTCTTTTAGGAAGACTTGGTTCATGGTGTGCCTTAACTGCCGGTGATAAGGAAAAGCTTAGCAAAAATAAAAATTTATTTGTGATATCTTCCTTCAAAGTATTTACCAGAGCACAATTTCAACATCTCCAAAAAAGAAGCACAAGCTAAAATAAGATTTTGCATAAGGTTTCCATCTTCTTTCTCAGCCACCTTCTACTGAGCTGTCACATTCATGCTGTGAGATTTATATTCATAGGCTCTTGCAAAGAAGACTTGATTGACTTCAAGGCAGCAAAAGAAGATGTTATCCAACTAGCTTTAGTTGCTGGACATAAAGACAAGAGTACTGCATGCATCATTCAAAAAATATGTTTAAATTCTCTCATAAGATCTTCTAAATTACAGTTAATAAATGCTTCAAATTCTGCCCTGCTTCAGTAAAAACCTATGGCAGTTCTACACACAAAATGTCTACATGGAAAGCACATGTCTTCTTTATTTTGATTCCCATATGATCTACCCATAACTTGTTTTAGAAAAGGATGTGAGGAAAAAAAAACCCAACCCCTATATTTTTTTGTATGGACATGTACAGCTTTATTGTTCTCTCAATAGGGTAAAAGGTTTCAAATTGTGCCTAAGACTTACACCAAGGACCCTTAGTCCCCTGTTCAAATAAGGGAGTCCAAACAGCCAGAAGAAACAGAGGGATGGCAGGATGAAGTGGCTCCCATACTCCCCCTATACTGTGAGTAGTTTGAAATGCAAATAAATTTGTATGATAATACACAATGATTCCAACCAAATTAAAACAATTCAAAGATAGCCAGTGAGCCACATGCGAATACCTAAAACAGATTGCTGTGATTTTTATTTTTTGTGATGAGTTTTATTATTTCCTGACAGTTTCAAAACTCATGCCTGGCATTAGGCTCTTCCCTTCATTTCATAAAAACATTCCAGTGTCTGAATGCATGAGGTAGAGAAGTGGCAGCAAAAATGTATGCTCGGAAATTTGAAAAGATAGGCGACACCTGCTAGCTTTTGCCATTTCCAGGTTCTCCTTAACATGGCACAATAAAATCTCAAAGATTATATATTTGAAGCACTATAAGAATTTGGAAAGGTTAGGGAAACCTGCCCTCATTTCTTCCTGGTTTTTCATTCCTTGTGCTGTCGTTGACGTCAGCTGCTTCTTCCCAGGTGGGGCTCATGAACCCTGTGACACTGATGTTGCTAAACTAAACTTTGAAGTGTGCACAGTATCCTACTAAAAAGATAGAGGAAGGTCTCACATTTGCATCTGCATCAGTGATTGAATCTGATCAAAGGCTCAGAAAGTCCCTACTCTTTCAGGTAACCTCTGCTAAACCTGGCGTATAACAGACCATCTCCAAAGACCAGACTAGCTGAGGATTATTAAACTGTGTGCAATCCCTGTATCACAACTCCCCTGATATTCATATGCCAGAGGAACAACTGATGTTAGAATAAATGCTGCCCGTATAGTGGCTAAAGTAATCCATAACTGGGAAGGATGTAAGACCAAAGCAGGGGAAGGGAAATATTTGTTAGGATACCACCTCTGAAAGGTCAGGATCCCAACAGGACAGAACTAGGAATCCTAAAGTGCTTCACTTTCTGCAGCATCATGCTACTGCACTTTGCTGTTGTGCTTGCTGGGGAAAGAAGACAGAGCATTAGGTGCCTGGGGAGAGAGGAACAGTGCCGTATGGAAGAGGAGAAGTACACGAGTGCTGTAGATCACAACATATGCAGCAAATAAAGCAAAGAAACCATTTAAAACACATCTTAATTAGGAAACTAAGAGACTGTGCAATAACTCTGAAGAAATTCTGATTACCTTGTTGCTTGAAATTTATTCTTAGGTGTGCTTTTTCAAGATAATTTATGCTACAGGGAACAGCTATGCACTAGAAAAGAAAATGGGCTGACAGTGGTTTCCTTTTCTAACACTGGTATGGACACAGTTTTCCCCAATTCATAACAGTTAATACAGCTGTTCATACAGCTTCTCTTGACATTCGTTAAACACCGAAAACTTCTTCAGCCTTCTCACAGTTTAGCTAGCACACTATTAACCTTGCTAATGCTGATACTCCAATTAGAAATGCACCCAATTATTAGAAACTTTTTTTAATGGGTAGTTCAGATTGTCTAAATCTCAATCTGGAAGCTCTCAAGCAGAAACTGTATATTAGCTCTTTGTATTCTTGTGACTTGCTTCCCCAATACCCTTAGGATTTAAGCATAGACTTCAATAACTAGCTGCATGCCGAAGACCCTTCTTGGTTACCACACGTCCCTACAGGACACATCTCTAACTGTGCTGCCAGCTATCCACATAGGTAGCGTGCAACTTCTCTTTGGATACGTTAGAGAATGTGCTGCAGAAGGTAAAGCACCTCTGAAGGTGCCCCAAGATCCTATAAACCCACAGATTACTCAAACCTGTAAATTAGGAATGCCTAATCATAACAAAGTAGCTGGAGATCCAGTCACCTAGAATCACACTTAATTCAGCCCATGTCAAGATAAAATGCAAATAAAACCCATTTCCGTACAGAGAATATCTACATACTTTTCTAATAATTTATAATTGCCAAGTGAAAAGAGTAAGAGAAAAAACAGGCTTAATCAGCTTACGCTGAATTGTATTGGAAATATCTTTTGTCCACCTCGTTTGCCATATTGACAAGGCAGATATCAAATATTCAGTTTTCATATATACCTTCCTTCTCAGGTTGCACTCATTAAAGAAACTATCAAAGAACCTCTCATCTGGGTGGAGTGTATTCATGCCTTTAATTGATTTTTCTCTAGAAGATTCAGACATAGTTGAAATTTTTCCCTGGAAATCATTGTGTTTCCTTTTATGCAAGCTGAGCTGTTTTCCTAATTACAATAAGCCTTGCTTTGTTTCCTCATCTATGCAAAATATCACTCTGTCAGAACAACTACCATCTCCTATACTCAGCTGGCTAATTAACAATGTTGTAGGGGTAAAACTATTCTTTCCCCACTCCACTTAAGTAACCCAAAAATGGGGATTACCACATTTCATTGTAAAGTGTTTTTTGCAATGGTCATTATATTCTGTATTGATCTGTATATTAATAAATGTACTTTTTACAATATCTAAGCAGAATTCCTCTGAGGGCCTGTGAATAACTACCAAGATAGGCAATTTTGTATCTAGGGAAATGAAACAAAGTTTATTTTAATCAATAATTTTTAGTCAGCTTTAGATTTTAGTTTTGCATCTGATTTGGGTGTGGTGGGAGAAGTCCTTCAAATTCAAGATGACAGAAAGAAATACTCAGGTAATATTTGCCTGCACAAAAATATAATGCTTACTGTCCCAACACTTTTCAATACTCCATACCCATTAAAGGATAAGTGTGTCAAAGTTGCTTCTAGACTCCATGCTTGGTGTGTTTCATATTCAACAAACACCTTCATGCCTCTTCCTACATTGACCCTGGTGATTGGGAAGCATTTTCTCCAAACTTTGACAAAGTTGCCCAAGTATTCCTCAGAAGTTCATGAAGAATCCACTGCCTACAAAATTTTGACCCTGTCTTGGTTGTTGATGCACCAAGAGCACTGCTGAGCATTAGCCTCCTTCTACATCCTCATCTCATTATATTTCTCTATCACAATTTGTATAATTGATTTGAAAACTGTCATGGGACACAGGGTTTTTTTGTTTGGCGTTTGTTCCTCCCCCCACCCCTGTATTTGTACAGCACTAGCAGAAACTAGCAATTAGGAATTAGGGCTTCTAGACACTCGAGCAATAATAGCTGCACTACTTTGTTTAAAATCTAATGAAAGGTTAGAAGACATCAATATCAAGACTTCCAGACAGGTACTGTCAAGTTTTTTATGTGTGTGCTTTCTACCACGTTAGGTTTCAATTACGTACCTATGGTCCTTTGAATATCAACCAATCTTTAGGTCACGGCAAGGGCAAAGAGCTGTCAGATGCTGTGCCCTCTGCCTTGGGGGACCTCCATGTCTGAGCTGGAATTGGTCTGACCACTGCTTTTTAGATGCCGCAAAAAATGAAACAAGAGCGGGAAGGAAGACATGCTCTGGATGGGTCTTCAGGTACTTTAGTAACTATGTCATGCTAACCACATCTAGCAGGGTCTGTACTGGTCTCTATCAGCTACCTGAAGCTAGATATCAAAAAAATTCAGGCAGGTCTTAGATTGCTTTTCAGTATTGTACAAAATTTACTGCAGAAATACTAGAGAGCACACCATAACTTCTTGAAGTGTCCCAAACTTAAAAATATTGATGCATCACAAGGAAACAGATATAAGAGCATTTAAAGGATATATTCCTCAACCTTATATTATAATTGTTTTAATATAATGTTCAGTTTTGTGGACATGAAATAAACATAAATACATGTTTAGAATTATTATGACTGCAGCCAGTAAATAGATTTCATCACTATGGTTACAAAAATAAATAGCAGCTACAGAAACACAGTTAATTGAAAACAAGGAAGATGGAAACATTTATTTCCCATATTAAACAACATTCTGATGAAAGATTGGCCATTGAACAGACATGAAAAAGCAGTGATATAAATTATTTATAGAAGCTGGATAGAAATGCTAAGTGGTTTAGTAGTCTACATTTGATTGCAAACTACGCAAAATTTCAAAAATATTTGTAAAGAGGAAAGGAGTACCAGCATTGCCAATTCAAGTTTATTCCATTTTAGGGCTTGGGTAAGGGCCAGATAGCAGAAATATTGGTGCTTTTCTTGGACTACCATCCCCAAGGAGGCCAACAGAACGTGAGAGAGAAAGGGGTAGCAAGTTCTAAGGAAAGATGGTCATTGGTTTGACTTTCAAAAACTGTGGCATTTCCCTCTTTGTAAGAAAGCTCTGCCTAACCTCTCTCTCTCTTTTAATACCTGTTCAGGAAAATAACTAGTGCTATTAGTAAAACCAAAATAAACTAAACAGAAAAGATAAAACCAAATTAAAAGATACAAAATATCTAAAAATATTTGGGATGGAAAATTTTTGGTTAGTCTGGTCTGGTGGAAAATTTTTTTTGAAATCCATTCATGTTCTGTGGGACAAAAAACATGTGCATGATCCAGACCTGATCATTAATCACCCTTATGTATGGTGTGGGTGGAGATTAGGGGAAAAGAGTGAGGTGGCAAGAGAGGCTGCTAAAAGAGATGCTCAACCCTTCTGAAGGGTTTTTTTGCGTCATTTATTTGTGTACAGCCAGTACGGTATGAAATGTGGGAGTGCTGAGGAGGGGTGGTGAGTGCCTTTGCTTTTCCTCTGCTCCCCTGTTCCTCTCCTTCCTTAACCCAGGATTGATGCAGAAACTGGAAACATGCAAAGCAAACTACTTCAGACATCAGCTTCACAGCTGTTTGGAGATCACTGAGAGACAACTGCTGCCATAAGTCTCCAGCAGGATGCCCAGTGTCCAGCCCCACAATAGGGGCCAAATGATGTATTTACAGATCTGATTCTATTTTCCTGAACAGCCTCAAGACTGTTTTTCTGGAGTTTATGATTTCTGGAACAGCAAAAAGTTTATTCATATTGCCAATAGTCAGCATTGGACTGAATTAAAAGATAATTGAAAATACTGTGGTGAAAGAGAAATCAACAACTGTATTCTGGGAAATGGCTAATGGACATGTACGTCAGAAAAAGAAAAAAAAAAGAAATAAAAATGAGAACTGGGAATTCTGTCAGTCTGTTATCTTGGAGAAAAGTAAAAATGTGGAAGTGGTCAAGACATCATAAAGTTAACACTATTTGGAACCATTATAGTCTACGTTGTCCTATGTTTTCTTGTCAACTGCTTTTTTCCTTCCAGAATAAATGAGAACTCCTCCCCGTTCTCAGTCTGCGGGTTTGGACTGACCCCCTCCAAAGGAAATGCTCAGCTTGCATTGCTGCTCTGAAATCCTAATGGGAGGAGGGAATCTGTTTCTCAATTCTGCTGCATTAATGAAATGAAGCTTCCCATCCAGAAGCCACCCTGATATCAAGCGTAAATTAGTCTCAAACCAACACTGGTGTCCTGGTTTCAGCTGGGATAGAGTTAATTGTCTTCCTAGTAGCTGGTACAGTGCTGTGTTTTGAATTCAGTATGCGAAGAATGTTGATAACACCCTGATGTTTTCAGTTGTTGCTCAGTAGTGTTTAGTCTAAAATCAAGGA
>JAVJGG010000059.1:1241242-1267608 GCA_035590195.1 Aviceda cuculoides
TTCCAATCCTTTTATTATTACTGTTGTCATTTTATTAGTATTATCATTATTAGTTTCTTCTTTTCTGTTCTATTAAACCATTCTTATCTGAACCCATGGGTTTTACCTCTTTTCCTGATTTCCTCCCCCATCCCACTGGGTGGGGAGGGGAGTGAGTGAGCAGCTGCGTGGTGCTTAGTTGCCGGCTGGGGTTAAACCATGACAACTGTTTTATACATGTACCCTGTCTATCCAATGCACCCCCAGGAAGCTGGAAGCAGCTGGAAAACAGCCCACTAAAACTTTGTCTTGTTCCTACTGTGGCAGGACTCTCCCTCTCCCGTCTTTCTGCTGCAGACCAAGGGTGCATTTAGCCTGAGTTCCACTCTTGAGTTCAGTGATGAAAGTTTTTTCTTCCAGGAATTATTTTGAAACTGTAAACGGTCCTTTTCAGACAGAAGATAAGATAAAGAAACTCCAGTGTCACAGAAAATCAGTTCTAAGGCTACTTGTAACTAGAAAAAAAAATGACATCTCCCAGCTATCAGGCATCTTCTTGGAAGTTTCCTGAAGTTCCAGGCAGAATGAGAGTCATGCAATGTTTTTCTTAAAGTACTAACTTCTGGTTACAGTCAGGGAAAAGTCACACTGAAAGTAAGTAAATAAAAAGGAGAACAGGGACTATTTTTGCAAATATATGATGTCAGGAAGCAAAAAGAGCACTTCACAAAGTTAATTCCAAGTAACTTAACTCTCCTGAGCAGCCTGTGTAGTATTTCAAAGAAGCAAAATGCCACACATCTGGCTCTTTGATCATTAACACTTTTCATTGTTTCATTAAAGCAGAAGTCTATTTCTCAAGGAGTTATTAATTCTTGCAGTAGGAAGTGTGCATTAGTTTTATCCACAACAAGGTGAAAGGGACTCTTAGCAGATATAGAGGCTTGGCATTATTTTTTAAGCTACAGCCATGGAAGTGGAGAGGGGATTTCAGTAGCACTTTGGCTGCCTCTGCCCAGATCCCCAGATGAATCATTCACATTACCCATTTCTGCAAATATCAGTATTCATTAACTGGGAAGTGATTTTCTTAGGAATGATTGGTTATACCATTTGAAAATCTAAGCCCAAGGAATTCAGTCAAAACCTGAACATACTTCTGTTTCAAATAAAAATATTTCAATTCAGACATGCCACAGTTGTTCCCCACTGGTCATCCAGAGAGTAACACTCCATTGCAATCACCATGTTGTACAACAGTGACGTTTACAAACTGGAGTAATGATTTCCACTCATTCTTTTAATGTTACTAAAAATACTAGGACATTAATACTTTTACATGTATTTTAACAGGGATAAGTAATTCCATTAGATACAATTATTTAAATAGTGTCTCATAAGTATACGTGTGATAGCTCATTCACACTCAGATGCCCTGCATTATATCAGTTACTTTCTGGTAGGGAACTGTGACTTTTTTCATGGATAAAAAGTCTTCCTTTGGTAGCTTCTTCAGCCCAGCAATTTACTAATCTCTCAGTGAGTTAAGTGTGTGCTAAGACTTATCTTTAGCATTTAGTAGCATTAGTAAGTTTATTATTATCTACTGCTTTATTTAGGCATCAAACATAATTATTTTTAGCCTACGTTCTCTTAATCCCCATTTCCCATTCTCTGTTACCCTTTTGAAGTTGTATTCTTACCTTCACAATGCAGGTAATTGAAATTAATGAGCACTCCCTTTCTGCTCACTTTCCAAACTCAGAACAATTTTTTTATCAGTCTCTTTCCAGTCTCTCAAGCAAAAATGGTCTCTGGAGGAGGGCCAGTCTTTCTACAAGGACAAAAGCCAGAAGAGGACTCGGGCATAGCTTTTAATAACACAAATAAAACTCACCTGTAACGTTCTGAAACATTCTAAAACATTCTGATTGTTGTATTGCTACCCTCACACGTCAAAAATTTCTCTCCAAATGGGTAATTAAGAACATGATAGTGGAAGCCAGGTAGTGCAATATTTAATTTCACTTCTCAACAGGAGGGGAGTTCAGAACTGGTATACTATTTAAGAATGAGCAAAACACAAAATGCTCTTTTTGAAAATGAAAACTGTCATGCAAAGCCAAACAGTAATAGAGGAATAATAATGTTCACATTGATGCCAATACAGCCAGAATGGCAATACATTACACACTGCAAGTTGCATTGTAGTCAGGGATACAACATAGAGACACTGTAAATTAAAAATTAATTAATTAAATAAATATCATTCATAGATTTCCCACTTCCAGAATTTCATTTTGCTTATTTCTTTGTCATATAAAATTACAGCAGACTGGACATTTTCTTCATCAGGAAGATTTTTAAAACCTCAAACAAGCAGACATTAGTTGGTGTGAGTACTCCACACGAGCTAATGCATTTAAGGGTACTATGTCTAGTATTAACTGCCATACACTTTTGGTTTCAGAGATTAAGATTTCTGCATTGCACCCCAAAGCAAGCTGACAGTTTGCCTGGAAACATAAAAAGAATAAGGAATGATGCACCTACATATGTAGTGTAAGTCAACATCAGAGCCAATATTTCCAATGAAAAGGAATTGAGGTGCTAGTAATAAGGTTTACCAGATTATAGTTATGTTTCTGTGTTACCACAAAGGCAAGAGGTGGTGTTCCTAAAGATTTTTTTCTTTTTTTTTCTCATAATTTTCATAGTCATCGATTAGCCACTGCATTCACATAAGAAATTAATTCATTTTTTAAAATAAATGGTGCACTCAGTGTAATTAGCTTGCATGTCTGTGGTGTCCAAACACACAACAGCAAAAAATGTGGCTTTGATTCCAGTTACAGACACAGGATATAGTCTGTCTAGACCATCAAGTAATTTACCTCTAAAGTGAGACTTTTACACGTGAGATTGCATCTCTGAAATGGAAACTGCTTCAAGAATATTGGACAGAGAAGGGAAAAACTAGATTCCTTTACACTGTCCTATTTATTTTACCCACTTACTCTTCTATCCAGTCCACTGCAAACCTTATAACTAGGCTATTTGCAGCCTATTGGATATGCCAGTTTTTCCTGTAAGACATTTAATGAACATATACCACTTCCTTTCCTCTAGCACCCTGGAAAAATGCGTATTTTTTCATTAGAAGTGTATAATTAATGTTCATGACCATCAACGCAGACCACAGAAATTAAAAGTAATTATGTAATTCAAAGCTTTACATCCAGTCCCATGACAAAGTTGTTAACTTGCAGATCTGAGTTCATATGAAATTTCAAATGACAATTTTTCTGTTACCTCTACATAATTTCCATAATCAAGCATGCACTCAGATACGCTGAATCTTGGGCTGGCAGTTGTCGGAAATCTTACAAAAATCTTAAGCTCACGGACTTGGGTTTTTTTCTCCAGTTGACTGCCTTCTCACACAATCTTTTTTAAATTCTGGCCCACTCCCACATTGGATGCAGCTTCCAGTGCAGTCAGTGTCAACCCCTTCCGCAGGAGGGAGACAGGCATTTTCGTGAATGTGGCTGGCAAGGCAACTCCCAGTAGGTATATCATCTACAATCCTTTCCGTTTCTTTTAGCAGCTCACCCAAATCCTTCTCAGGCTCACAGAGCAGTTGGTCTCTGCCCCGCCCCCCCCAAAATCCTCAGTGAGAGCGGCCTGCCCAGCACTGCCAGACCACTCAGACCGCCCGAGGCCAGCAGGGCTGCTGGGTCAGGTGGAAAACCTACTGTCTCAGGCAGTGCCACTAGTGTCTAAAGGAAGTAAAACACACCAAGAGAATCAGAATTCAGACAATAAAGAGACAAGAACCCTCTTAAAACCATACATTCTTGAACAACCTTGTCTTTTATCTTCTGTACCAGGGAAATAATAACAGAGGGCTCTCAGGAGATGGGTAGACTTGGCAAAGCGTATATGCAAACACTGCGAATAAATTATCCCCTCATTGATCCTGTGGACTAGATATTAACCTCTTTGGAGAGCTCTATATGGTTACAAGAATTTTTAGCAGGTTTCTGTCTGTAGAGAGTAATATTCGTCTAATAATAAACATACTCTGAATGCAAACATCAGCTAGTGTCTGGCCTGCCAATGGCACCCCCCCCCCCCAAAAGATCTCTCACAGGATATGTATTTCAAATACCTCTAGATGTAAGGGCACTCAGTGCAGCCAAGAAGGGAGAGGTGAGGAAGGGGGTCAGCAGCAATCTAAGTCTCTTTGCTGTGGCCTTTATGGTACCCAAGCAGCAAGACTTTATTTCTTCTCAGGGGAAAGGGAGAGCACCTGCCTGTCAAACATACATCTTGCTGGCAGAAAGAGGGGAAAAAAGGAGCGAGTTTAAGGTAGGAGTGCTGAAGAGGGGCCATTTAGGGGAAAGAGACATGTAGAGAGGGCGAGTGAGAAGTGGCCAGGCAGAGAACGTGTGAGTGCCTGTGTGTGTCCTGGCAGCAGAGAGAGAAACAACAAGGCACTTCACAGAGAAAGCCAAGTCCGGGATCTGCCAAAGATACTGGGAGACTTGTCCAGCCAACAGAGCTGTCAGTCTAAGTGTTCATTTAATTTGACAAAGCAAAAAAAAAAAAAAAGAAAAAAATTGGAACTAACCACTTTCAGACTGAAAGGCTTTGCATTTTTTGTATTTTAAGTAATATTTCTCTAGAACCACTGACTTTCAATACCTTCAGAAGGGCCTAGAGAGATCTGAGGCTCTGCTTTTTGGATACCCACATGGAGTCAAAACAACTGTTTTTCAGCAGACTCTGTGCCTCTAAATATAAGAGAACATGCACCCAGTGAAGACGGTAATTTCACTTGATGGAAGATTTTCCAGTTCAGATTTGAGGGAAAAAGGAGGATATAAATATATTTCATGCTTCCCACTGCCAAATGTCATCTCTTTTGTAAATGTGACCAATTAAGAAATAGTTTTGACACAGCTGCTAGTTTAATTGTTCTTTTAATATTATTGATGTAAAAAAATTATTTTTTCATTCCTTTTGCCACCCTATTTCTCTAATCGTGACAATTCAGTTGCTTCAGAACTATGCTTTGGTAAATTTTGTAATAAATCAAACAAAGTAGGAGAAGTTGAAAGAAATTGAAAGTTATTAAATAAATACTACTTTTTTATAAAGGGGAAAGGGAAAAATTTCCTTCACCTTCAAGTGTTTTACAGAAACTGCTTTCTGGCAAGCCACTTTGGCACAATTTCCCCTTTGGATATCATTACTGGTAACAGACTGGATGTCTATTATAGTTCTTCAGGAGCCCAGTGAACTTCTCGTTGACAATTTGGAGGAAACACAGCAAAAGTATCTAAAGTAACAGTCTTTATTTTCTAGTTTTGATGCCTGGAGAAATTAGAGGTTCATGTGTTATCTCAAGCAAATAGCCATTGGTTTGTGTTCGCTAAAACAGTACTTTCTTTCTGGGAGCACATGCTTATTTCACTGCTTGGTTATTACCCTCGTCACACTGTTGGATCAATGACTATATCTTTACTCTTACCTAAGAGTCAAAATGTTTATTTTCCAGCAAATTACAAATGGTCAGTGAGAAGATTTGATGGATTAAGCCTTTGCCTGGTAATTGACAGAACACTGCTGAAAAAGAAGTTTACATTTTGGAAAGGAAAGTGATACTTCTCAACATTTCCCAACCATTTTTTTGAGAGGCCTATTAACAAGATTATTTTTAATTAGTCCTGAGAGTGCAACTGGAAATAATTGCTGCTCTGATTTTGTGTTTATTAGGGGGGAGTGTGTGCATCTGTGTGTGTGTACATGTGCACATGTGCATTTTTGCAGAACAGAAACCTCTTGAGGTACAGCAGGTCCATACTGGGGTTTCTCTTGTTACCCTACCATATGAGCCTCAAATGATGTGTCTGGCCCTGGTTTCAGGGGTTTGACAGCTTGACACAGTCGTCCACATCACCAACATACTGCCAGTGTCTTCCGTTCACCTCCTATCCTGTTTGAGCCCGGAATTATGTTTTTTTAAAAAATCTTGAAAAACTCAGTAAGAGAGTTCTCACAAAACTAAACTGAGCAGAAGTCAGGTAGACAAGGCTGCATACGGTACCAATCACTACAGCTCAATAGAAAACAGGGCTGTATGATTTTCACTAGCCAGGATCTAGCATAACTGAAACAGAGGTGGATTCAAACAAATGTTTCCTTGACATGTTGTGCTAATGTATGGGAAGCAAAAAGTAAAATTTGAGACTAAGTACAAACAGAGTGCAATGAAACTTGTATTTACAAGTACTCAAGACTTAGGCCACCTGTATAAGTGGCTGAAAACATCTCATTCCCCACTATATTTGGTTTCTCTTCCCAGACCAACTCCCTCTACATCAAGTGACTAATGGTGACAGTCATTAACAGGTTTCTCTGGGCAAATAAACTTGCCTTTGTGTTTTAATTGTCTTAGAAGTAAAGGAGAACACAGGATATTTGGTGGTGTTAAGTTACCCATTCTGGAAACATTCTGTAAAGCAATTTCTTCGACCTTTTATATATATTATTGATGTAGAAATTCAAAACTCCTTGATTTGCAGATAGGCAGTCAGGTTTTTTTCCCCATCTTAATAAAGGGAAAACTTTCCAACTTAATAGAGGGAAAAAAATTCACAAGATAGCAGCTACAGACCGTGAGACAAGACACATTTTCAGTTTTCATTCAGATAAATCATTATTCTACAAGAAGCCACACAAGACCTGTTGCCTTTTAAGGGACACAATTAAGCTTCCAAACTTCAATCCCACTATCTCTTTCAAAAAAAAAAAAAAAAAAAAAAAGGGATGTGCAGGGACTGCTCTGTGATAGAGATCTGCTCTTCACATTCCTGCGGTGCTTTCTGCTCTCTCTTTGAGACTTACTCTATGAAGCAAGGAATATAAAGTACTTCTTCCCCTACCAAAAAGACCAGCTTCTGGCCTCTATTTTATTTTTACCTTCACACTGCACCAAAAAACATAAATAGAATAAGAGTTGCTTTACAGATAATTAGGGGTTGCTCTCAGGGAAGAAGAGCTTCTACCCAGAGAGCAACATTTTACTAGCAATCAGTGTGTGCTGGCCACAGAGCACGGTGGGCAAAAGGAGGTAAATTCAGGGAATAAAATGCTGGAGAGGCTTTCAGCAGTAAACTGAACCTTGTCTGTGCTATACTAGATGGATATGATTCAAAAAGGCAAAATAAACCTATAAAACTCTTTAGCTGATCAGAACTATGACAAGAGCCAAAAGCATCCTTAGTCATTTTACACTGATGACTGCAGAAAGACACAACAGAGCAATCACCACCCTGCTCAGGCTTGACACTTATAGTCTGGCACATCAGGAATAATCTGTGTTTTGCAACCAAGTGAAGCCATTCCTTGAAAAGTTCTATTACCCAGAAAGCAGAAGAATTAAAGGTGTCTGCTACTGATTTTCAGTCATCCAAATAGGGAAGAGCTGCAATTTTTTTTCAGAATTTATGACTAAACTACAAAGTGGAAAAAGTGTCAAGCTAAAGGCAGAACTTCTGTCTCTTACTTCTATTTCTATTATCCTCACAGGGTTTTTTAAGACTGCATTTACCATCAGCGAGAGGCAGACTTTAATTATATCAGGAAGCCAACAAAAAAAAAAAAAAACAAAAAAACCCAAACCACATTCTGGATTTCATGCTTGAAAGATAAACACTTTCAAATACAGCAGCAGTGGGGAAAATTTGTCACTTCTAGGCAACCTATGAAGAACAAAATTACTCAAGCTGTTTGGGGACCCTAGTATGAAGACAGGACGAAATGGCCGTAAACTTCTATTAATCAAATAGACACTCAAAGACAGATGTTTGTGACTCATGCAGCCATGCCATGTGCCCATTTCCTTTCTCTCAATAAAAAAGGCAATTCTAAGTACATGGGAACAATTTATATAATCCCAGAAATGTAGTAGAACTTCCATTTTCTTACCTTTTCTACAAGAACAGCATTTAAGATGTGTAAATAAAATAGAGGAACTACAATGTGTAGTTTTCCTATTTCCTAAAACTTTTCTTGTACCAGTTAGAGGAGCATACTATTACATAATTAAAACATGGGTTCAAAACATGACAGAAGAGGCAGTAACTATAGATGTTTCCATGGACAGTATCTTTCTACTAAAGTATTATGACTCATCATAAAACCAGAATACAACATACAACTCTGCAAGCTAAATTTTCTGATACATTTAGGATCCAAGGGGATAATCTACGCAATTTTGTTCAGTGCTTTCTGACATAGATTTTATTATGTCAGAACCATCTTCTGAAATCTTTCAGTGTATAAATCCAACAGAATCTATGGGGTTTTAATGTCCATTTAGTATCATGCCTGCTACTAGTAAATTACTACTTTTCTTCTCTTTGGTTCTCCTTATGTTAAACTTACATAAAAGTATGGATGCATATGTAAATCTGTGTGTGTGTGCATGTTTGAGTATGTATAAAAGGCCATTTTCCCAAAGAATTTTTGCTTTGAGTTTAACAATGTCAACTGCACGTCTTTCCATACTATGTCATCTGTGTGGTTCATAAGCCTTAAATGCATTTATCCTCATGTAACCCTCTGAAGCAGAGCTATTGGGTCAACCTCCATTTTGCAGGGGGAACTGAGGCTGAATTATAATAGGCAATCCAGTGAACCTAAGAACCCTGTGACAGAGGCTGTTTCTGTTCTGGGATGTACTATGTCTTGGTCCCCCAGTCATATAAAAGCTGTCATCTATCCACACACTCTGATAGTGGAGCAACGGGAGGTAGATGCACAGGCACATGCAGAGCACAGGAGAAAGAGCTGGGTGAACACCAGTACTCCTGGGCTAGTGCGACTGTCCTCACTTTCTTAAATGTAGTGTTTGTGTCTAATGTTGGTTTTGGGCAACTGATGCACACATAAACTGGATCTGTACTTGTCCTGCCTGCTAGTGGCCACACCATTCCTTTCTAGGACCATAACTCTAAGCAGCCCCATCAATTTGCACCATGCCTGTCTTTCACTTGGCAATTCCTCAAGTGGGAGCATGGCAGGAGAGAGCAGTTCCACATATCACTGTTGCCCAGCAGATTACCTAATAAGATCATTGACAATTTGACTCACACCAAAACAAACCATAACCACATGAAAATACACTTTATATATAACATACTGCTTCTCTTGCTACTGCATATTCCAGCATGATTTAACTTCACTCAGGTAACAGACTTCTCTGCTAATATGTATGTTTGGGAGCAAGCCAAATTCAACATGATTCATGCCATGAAGAATCTCACTTACTTCACCTCACTTTTGTGCTCCTCTGTGTTTAACTTGTAACTGTGGGTGCTATGAGACAAAGGATCTATTTATATTGTTTATAATTGAGAGGCTTATCAAGCAAAGGAGGGAGACAGTGAGTTGCTAAGTCAGACACTGGCAATTTCTCCACCCAGTAACCCCCAGGACCATTTTCAGTTTCTTTTTACGAAAAATTCTCAACTATCAGCTGCCAAGAATGCAGGAAAAAGTTGGGTGACTTCTCCTTATCTGGAAAAAAGGAGTTGTTAACAACATATGCAATACTCCTTTTCCTGTCTGGGCATGGCAGAATGCCACAGATGGGCAGCAACAAGAGGCCAGTCACTGAGATGTACTGCAGATTTGTCCCTGTAAAACAGACATTTAATAGAAGCTGACTGAGATGATTTTTCAGAACACTGTGGCAAAGGCAACAACTATGAATTTTCCCTGGCTCCCAACTAAGAAGAAATCTGCTCCTCTCATGTAAAATCAAGCCCCACTTTATATGAATAACATTATATTAACCTTGACTTAAAAATCCATATTCCATTACTCTATTGTTTCTCAGAGGTTTGGGCTAAATGTCGCAGTTGTCAACTATTCAGCTACCTTTTTGAGCAATCCTGCACTTCCTCTTCTTTCAACAATTTTCTAAGCCTGCCCTAAAAAAATCTTTGAATAATGGACTTAGGGCTTTCACTGTTTCACCTAAATACAGACTTCCAGTATTCTTCTTAAGCTGCTCCTCTACCACTGTCTTTCAGCTCCTCACAATGCTTTCTTTGCTTGGTCTCATCTACACTGGCCAGTCTTAGCCTAGTATGGATAAGTAGATGAAAATCCATTGGACTTACTGTGGCCATTTCGCAGCTAGAGACTGTTTGACATGTTCCCTAAATATAGGCCAAAGTCTGTCTTCATACTCTAGCGAGCCCTTCTGGAGAGGTCTTATTTAGGCACAGAAGTCACGTGCTTTCTGCTTTCCCCAAGAAGCCTAATGATTGCATAACTTAGTAACCCAAAACCTCAAAGTCTAGTCTCTCCCAGGACGTAGAGCAGAAGGGTTAGGGGCAAGCTGGCACACACTTTTGGGATGGCACTTAATAACCTTGCAAGCATGAGCTTAATTGCACATATTTGGAATTATTATTTATTGAAGAATGCACAAAAAGGGGAATGTGCCAAAGCCAAACTCATGTGTCTACACCTCCATTTCTTCACTTTCAGCTGAAGACAACAGCTCTGCTCAAGAATGTACCGCAGTGTGGGAGACAGGTTAGAGAACAACCGTGGCTAGCCAAAGAAGCTGGATTCCCAGTCTGTGGGAAAATGAGAAATTGGTTTCAGCCCAAATAGGATAAAAATCTAAAGAAAAAAATAAATACAACAAACCCAAAATTCCTCAAGAGCTGGAAGCTCCCTGAATCTTTTAGCAACTCAGTAGAGCTGACAAAAACATAAGTTTCACATAACAGTTGCAGAGGTCACCCAAGGATGCTGGTCCTAGGGCAGACTTGTTAACAGGCCACCCATGGCCAAGGTGGTAGAGATCCTCATGCCCCCAACTGCAGGGAGGACATGCCAAACCCAGCCATGAGGCAAGGCTTCCTTGTTTCCTCAGCAAATTTCCAACCAGCAATAACAACCGTACTTGCAACAGCATGCCTCACTCTTGGAGAGCAGACATACTCAGTTTTAAAGAGAGGAGTAATTGGTGCTTGCCATCACTACAAAGACTAACCATAGCAGTGACTTTGTCTGTGCTGCAGTAACTTTTTACTAAGTTGTGAAACATTTCAGAATTAACATTGCTGTATACTCAGGCTTAATATCTTCCTTTTTTTGCAACCTTTTGAGCCTTTAAAAGTGTGTTTTAACAAACCAGTTAACGAAATCAGATTTTTAATGCTAATCTTGGTGATTCAGAAAAAATCCGGTTATTTTACGCAGTAAGATCCCATTGAATCTCCATTATGAAGGCTAATGGAAAACCCCGTTGGATTATTGTTTGACGTCAAATCTGGCACAACACAACCTGCAGACATCTGACTCATAGTGTTAGCAGAGACTTGGAAACTTCCAAGGAATCTTTCATGTATTTAAACCAATATAATTCCCTGGGAAAGAACACATCTGAAAAAAAACTTGTCTTAAGAAATTTTCTTGTGATCCCATTTGGGAAGGGATTGGCCTTCTCTTAAGGAACTGGTGGGGAATTCTCTTTGAGTTTTTATGGAGAATGAAAATGAACATTGTAGTTTTTTCAGTAGCTCTAGAAGGTAGTTTCCTATACATGGGAATTAATATTTTGTACTTAAGAACCGTGGTAAATAACTGGGGGGGTTTGTTCGTTTGGTTTTGTTTTTAAACAGAAAAAGGAAAAAACTTCCAGAATTCACTTATTTCCTGATACTTTGCTATGGCATCAATTAGTGGATCTAATTTATATGGTTATATACCCACACATACAAATTATATTTAGGTTTATCTGCAGATTTTTCAATATGAAAAAGTATTTTGGCCTTAAATACAACATACTTCCTTTCACAAGTTTTCAGATCCTAATTCATAGCCTGTTGCATCATAAGAAAATTCCCTCAGCACTAGAGGAAAATATGATCCTCCATTGTTAAAAGACTGCAAATTTGCACTGAAAAAATAAAAAAATCTGATTTAGACTTTTCCATACATAGAAATTGCAATATTGCTTGTCTATCAGTAAAGATGCATGAGTGTGAAATGAGTAACATAAGCAACACCAGCTTATTAACATTATCAGATGAGGTAATTTCTACACCTAGAGAATCACTATTTCAAGTTTAAAAACTTAATTATAAAAGGAATATGAAGGATAGCAATGTAAGCAGACAGAAAAAAGCAACAAAGGATAACAATATGACAAGTCAAAACCTTTTTTTTAGTTTGTAAGTATTCACTGTAGCAAAGAGTGCTTCTTCAGTAGGTTTTCTTGGTGCATGATTTTATAGCAACATAGTAGAAGAACAACTGCAAGAAGTTTGCTCTTAACTTCACTCCGAGTCAAGAGACAACAGTGTCTGGGTGAGGTTTCTGAAAGTATAGGAAACCGGGAACACTCTAAATGCTTGATTACCCTATAGCAGGAAAGAAATATGCAGTTAAATAAAAGAGGTTACAACTAAGATAGATGCAAACTTCAGTTCACTGATTTCTCTTCCCTCAAGAAACTGTATTATAAAGTCTAGTTTCTTGCTCTGGCATAGGAAAAAGCTGTTGCCAAATGGCATAATGTTATTTCAAGCTGACAGGATTTTTTTGGTTAACGCTGTTCCAGACAATAAATAAATAAGATTAAATGTAACCAAAACTTTTAATTGATGTTTTTCACCAATTTGCAGCCATCAAATCTTCAAGTTTAAATCCTTTGATATTATTTGAAACAGCTATTTGTTTTGAAATACCCATATATCATAGTTTCATATCTAAGGTCTCAGAAAACGCTCAGACATTATTTTGGTAAAATACCTAACTTAAACTTTGTGAATTTTCAGGTCACTAGGAAAGCTTCAGAAGAAGTAAACAATTCTTTTTTTTTTTCTCCAGAGTTGCCAGCAACCTGCGTGATAAAGGGTTTGCACAAATCTGCAGCTTGTAAGAAACAGAGGTCAAGAAGAGACATAACACTACAGCATGCACAGCTTGCCTATGCCCATGACAGTCTTAGTCCTTTATCTGACTCTTTGTAATACCTTTCTGAGCCTGAAAACAAAGCCACTTAAATCAGCAAGAGCTGCAAACCAGCTGAGAGAGCTGACAACCCAAATAAGGCCTACCTTCTCAACCACTGCAACAGCTGGGATTTGTTACCCAAATGTAGGGTGAAACACCTGGGACTGAAAACAAGGACTTCACAATGTGGAAATGATGATCCTGTGTGCCTCAAAACCAAATGTTTTAGCTTCTACAAAAACACTTTGTCCTTTTCTTTAGGATGTGGCTCTGGTAAGGGCTGAGGACTATTTCAGAAACTCATTAATTTTTTTAAATCACAGTTTTCACTGGGTTCATGAATCGACTGTTTAAACTCGTACAAAAACTTTATCTCACAACTAGATTTTTCTCAGCCTGAGGAGGACTGAGAAACCTGCTTGCGCGAGTTCAAAGAGCAAATGAATGCCTATGACCAGTGCCAAGTCATACAAAGTTGTCGTTAATTTGCCCTGTAAAACTGTTTGCTTCCTTATCTTAAACATAGAAGCATGATATTTCACCTGAAAGATGAAATATTCAAAGCATTAGATTGTTACTATGCCACATAGTTCTCTTAAATTTTGTTTTTTTCAACACATTTGCGATGGCTCAGTTGTATTCTGTAGCAAACTCTTCATTCTAACTAGGACTGAAAAACACAGTAATCAGGATAAATTCTAAATAGATGTAGATTTGCTGATGATAATACTTTAAATTGGTTTGTGCACCTTTGAGAAAAGGCACAAAATTTTTTTTATACATCTGTATTAGCTTAAATAGTTCTAAATTCAGTCTTATGAAACTGTTATAATGGTCTTTAAGCTTTGATACAGGCACACTGTTTTCAAAAAAAGTGAATCCTCCAATGACTCACAAAAAAAAAATGTACATCCCACTGCGGAAAAAAATAGTTATGTGCTAATTAAAAGTGGAAGCTGGAACTGAATAAATCTTGTCTGGTATATATGCCTTTTTCCTTACGTCAGGTAAAGGATGCATGCTTTTGTTCACACTTTATTCAGTCAAGGCATGATTGACTAACCGGAATTTGCCTAAATAAGGTGCTGTGTATATTCCAGGAAATTTTAGAAAGCTCTCTTTTATTTCTCCTCATCAGTAACTGTACTGGAAACTATTGCTTGTTTCCACAAACAACATGCTTATTTGTCATTGCAGAAGAAAAAGCTCTAGAATAATTTCACAAGCAAACAGTGTTTCCTTCCATTTTATTTACTGCTGAAAAACTTAAATTATTTGGCTTCCCCAAAGCCCCTTGTAAACTAAAGTTCATATGGTAAGCCCTTATTTTTTAAATGACTGAATTACCACCTCCATAGATTTAGATCTCACTTTAAGGAAAAAGAAAACCAACTTCTTTTCCTGACACCCCAAAAATGTGCAAAGGCATATGTTTTGATTCTCGGCCCTTTTATATCTTGGCAGCCTTATAGTCTCCCCTCGTTTTATAATATTATCTAAATTAAAATTAATTACTTGGCATCTTGATTCAACTTTCTATCCCTGGCACTACCACAGACAATGAGCTTAAAGCAAGCTTTGCTGAGTGTAGACCTCACAATCTTAAATTGGCATTAAATGTGTTCACATTCAATGATTCCACTAAGATTTTATTTAAGAGTTGAAATTACACAGTTATGAAGCATAAAAATAAGACAATGTCACACACAGCTAAATATCTAATTCAGTAAGCACATTCATTACCCCACAAATCCCTGTGTAGAGTCTATCTTGGAAGGTGGCATCAGGAATTTAATAGTCACAATGCATGGGCAGAGTAAAAGACAGTTCTGCAACCATGGAGTGCTCTCCAGGATGGAGAGCAAACTGACAGTCAGAACCACATCTTTCCTGAACACTCATCCCAACATACACAAATTATACAGAATTATATAATTATATAGAATATACAGAACCTGCTTGCACCAGCTTCCATCTCTTCTGCAAATGTGGTTGTCATCCTGTAAAGCACAGCAATGTTTTACTTCCATTTTCTAAAAATACTTCCATGGCATAGGGCTGTCCTGGTTTCGGCTGGGTTAGAGTTAATTTTCTTTGTAGTAGCTGGTACATTGTGTTTTGGATTTAGTGTCAGAATAATGTTGATAACACACTGATGTTTTAGTTGTTGCTAAGTAGTGCTTATCCTAAGTTAAGGATTTTTCAGTTTCCCATGCTCTGACAGCAAGCAGGTGCACAAGAAGCTGGGAGAGAGCATGGCCAGGACAGCTGACCTGAACTAGCCAAAGGGATATTCCATACCACAGGATGACATGCGCAGTATATAAACTGGGGGGAGTCAGCTAGGAGGGATGGATTGCTGCTACGGCATCAGTCAGCGGGGGATGAGCAACTGCATCATGCATCACTTGCCTTTTATTGGGGTTTATTTTTCTCTCTTTTTTTTCTTTTTCTTTTGTTGTTGTTATATTATTTTTCATAACAATTATTATTATTATACTTTTATTATTATTGTTATATTTTATTTTACTTTAGTTATCAAACCATTCTTATCTCAACCCACAAGTTTTACTTCTTATTTTCAATTCTCCTCCCCATCCTGCTGGCGAGGGGGAAGTGAGTGAGCCGCTGCGTGGTGCTTAGTTGCTGGCTGGGGTTAAACCACAACAAGGACATACACTGAGAAGAAAACTGGACAGTGATGCAAAAGTGGGACTTCATAAATAAGGTGTGTCAACACTGGTGTGATGTATGTATGCCCACATTCCTCTGACGGGCTTATTGGAAGAATTGCATTCACCTGTTCGGCAGCAGAAAGCATACGCTCTTGGTGAGCATAGATTCAATTAGAATTCCTTCCTAAGACTCCTAATTCCTTGACTGGCATTGCATAATGGCCCAGATGCATTATGGGAGAAGACTGCATTCAGAAACACTCAGTTCTAAGGATCACTGCTAAGAACAATCATCTGGCCAAATATTGTCAAAACCTATCTTACTGTGGAATGACTTAATTATGCCTACGTCGCATTCTTTCCTTCTTCTCTCCTCAAGTCCCAGCCATTGACCCCAGTATTTCATCACAATCAAACATGCTTTGCATCTCTCATGACCAAGGCAGTCTCAAGGCACCTATAAAGGACTTATCTGAGCATTTCAATGTACTGGATCAGGTTGCTGCAATCTAAGCCTTTGTGGAACCTTACACAGGCCTGGACTGTGCTCTAGGTTTCTAGAAGTCATACAGTTATGCTCTCCTAAACTGAAAGTTTACTATTAATTTTCTCTTATGTGTAACTTCATAAAAAAACCAAAGCATAGAATAATTGAGTGTTATGGGTTTGTGTAGTGGGTTTTTTGGTAGCGGGGGAGGGGTTGCGGGGGTGGCTCCTGTGAGAAGCTGCTAGAAGCTTCCCTGGCTCAAAGTCAGACCCACCTCTGGCCCAGGCCGACCCAATCAGTGACGGTGGCAGCACCTCTGGGAGAACAGATTTAAGAAGGGGAACTGGTAGTGAGTAGCGGGATTGGAATGTGAGAGAAACCCCTATGCAGATACCGAGGTCAGTGAAGAAGGCAGGGGAGGAGCCCACGCTGGAGCAGGGGATGCCCCTGAAGATGAGAAAGCCCACACTGGAGCAGTCAGTGCCTGAAGGACTGCAGCCCACAGAGGCACCCACACTGGAGCAGCTTGTGGAGGACAGCAGCCCATGGGAAGCACCCATACTGGAGAAGTTCATGGAGGACTGCCTGCTGTAGGAGGGACCCCATGGTGGAGCAGGGGACAAGGGAGGAGTCCTGCTCCTGAGGAAGAAGGAGCAGCAGAGACAAGGTGTGAGGAACTCACCACAACCCCCACCTCCTGTTCCTCTGTGCTGACAGTGGGAGGAGGCAAAGAGAACCGGAAGTGGGGTTGAGTCAGGAAAGAGGGAGGGGTGGGGGGAAGGTGTTCTAAGGTTTTGTTTTACTTCTCAGTATCCTTATTTTGATTTGATTGGTAGTAAATTAAATTAATTTAGTTTCTTCCCCAAAATGAGCCTGTATTTTGCCTGTGATCATAAGTGGTAAGTGATCCCTCCCTGTCCTTTTCTCAACCCACAAGCCTTTCTTCCTATTTTTTCCTCATCCCACCATGGCCAGGGGGGAGGAGTGAGCGAGCAGCTGCGTGGTGCTTTGTTACCAGCTGGCTTTAAACCACAACATCTAGTTAGTTTATTTACATGGAATACTGTCAGGAATCAGAAGCAATTTTTTGAAAAAATTATTTAATTAAAGAAAACCTTTTTTTTTTTTACAAAATATCACTTAAGCCCCAGTACAGCAAAAGAAAAAAAGGTTTTTAGGGGCTTAAGTGGAAGTTTTGGGGTTTTTTTCCCACTACATGCTCCTTATTAGTACTTACTCTGTATAGACATTCAGAATCATTAGTAACCATCAATCCAGAGCTGAATGAAAAAAAAGAATGGCACACTCAAGGCAACTGAATCCACAACATCTCTCAGTGGGCCTTTAATACGACCAAAGGATGGCAGGTGGAGAGTAGGAGCAAAGGCAAAGAGGACTGGAATCTGAGTACTGGAAAGTAAAAGGAATAAGAAGCACAAGGGCTTTGGGCCAGAGGAGAAATCATAAATAAGTCAGAATGATGGTGGTTGAGTTAGAAGGAGTTATTCAGTGGAATGCTTAATGAAAGGAGTGAGGGAACAAGGGAGAGGGAAAAAAGGCACAAAGAAATGGAGTAAGGATTGTTTTGATACATTGAAAGAACAGGTTCACATGGAAACCAAATTTTATAATGACCTTATGAATGCAAATGTTTACAGCTAAGGATTTTTGACCGAACAGGAATGTTTTCTGTTTTATCATTTGTAATGTTCAAAATTTCTAACAAATAGTGGGAAATCAGTTGCTCAGAATGTCTGCCCCTGGACAGCATGACCTCTGTCTGCCCTCTAATCCACTTCAGGGGTCAGATGTAACCCAAAGAAGTCTGCACCATCAAAGGTACCTCAAGCCCACACAAAGGAAGAAGGTGGGCTGGTGTTACCATGTGTTTTCAGCATGCGATCTATAAGCACCCACTAGAGGGGAGGCAGAGTGAGCCTTCTACTCCAGTAAGGTGTTTCTACAAGACTAGGTAAGTCTCACAGTCTCCTATACTGAGCATTCTGCTATTCTAGGTTGAACTGTTATTGAGTCATAAATGGACCTAACCTCATTTTTAAGTTACTTCATTCATGATGCTTGTGTATTTCATAAACCATGTCTAGATTCAGTAGATCAGGAGATGTTCTGCTGAAAAACCCCTGAGGAGACAGAAACTGAATTAGTCTTCCCTGCTCTGCATGAGTAACACTTCTTCCCAGTTTTCTTGAAAATGAAATTCCGTTCTCTTCCTAATTACTCAGAGCAAGCCACATCCTCTCACCAGTATGTGAGGATGTAATGTCACAAGACGTGTTATTGTCTTCCTAAGGACATGACAAAACTGCTTAGGGTGTTTCAATCCCTGATCCAAATATAAACTTGTCCACCTCAAATACATTCAGAGATTATGATAATGCAACCATGAAACCAGACAAATGTCTGCCTCCCATCTGCCAGTAAATTAGGTATTTCCCAGCAACAAATAGGTTTACTGGACTCACAAATGTTTAATTACCATTTCTTCATATAAACAAAATATAGTACACTGAACATTTGAAAGCAAAATCCTAATAGATAATCCAGTCTTGAAGAATATAATTAAACAACACCCATGTTAATCTCCACAACTGACAGATTTAAGTTAGCAATCGAGGGACTCAGTGCCACTGCCTGCATGGGGCCATGATGAAAAAATGTCATCTCCTATCTGGACTGTGTTATGAAACAGCCAGGAGTACAACCTATTCATTCTCTGGAATATCAAAACAATACCAAGAAACCTTAACATGTAATATTTTCCATGTATCAGAATTAACAAATTCATAAATGAAGTCCCAATTTCATACCATACCTGTTGAATGAGATCTTTATGGCTGTTGAGGTTTAATGTAACGAGCATGGGCCAAGAATGCAAATATGTTGTGACAAAGAATTCAAACATGGAGCTGAAGAGCCAAGTGATAAGTTCAGCAAAAACACTTAGATGTTGCCTTCTCAAAAACTTGAAGAAAAAAGGCAAAAGAAGAAAAGGAATAATGTTAGCTATAATTTAAGTTTTACGTTCATACTAAGACTGATTTTTTTCAGTGCTGTCCTGTTGCTTACTCCTTCTCCCCAGGCTAGCTGACATCCTAGTATGAACGGGCAAGCTAACCTTCACTCTTTTGCTCTTACAATAAAGGTTCTTCTGCTAAACTTCTCTGAAGAAATGGATCTTCCCCTCCTTTCCACATACATCATAAGTCATAGTCCATCCATCAGCAAAGAAAAAGTACATTTAAAAAAAAAAAAGCTCCAGAAGATAAATGTTATTGATGTACTTGAAGTGCTTCAATGTTAGAACATGTTTTCTAACCTCAGCTATGATGTGACTTACTGGTTCAAACCTACTCTGCTTCATTGGCCTGGTGACATGGGACCATCATAGACTTGCCTTGGTCATGAGTGGAGCATGATGGCAACAGAGTTGAGCATGGTGAGCCACGGTAAACTTGACAATGCAGACAAGAACAGGGCATGATAAGCCTTGGTACAGGCTGTGCATCAACAGTGAACAAGACACCACTACCTGAAACTGATGGACAGGTCTATGGTGGTACCACCATGGACTGTCAGATTGGCAGCCAGTACCAACATCTGGCTAGAAATATGGTCAGTGGTAGAGATCAAAGGGTGGGACATGAGTAGGTGTGTGCCCGACACTGCAACTGCAGAGCTGAGCTGTTGCCCCAGCCCAGTGCCCAGACTTGCAGGAACGAGCATTGTGCTGCTGCCAGCCCCACTGTCCTGCCATGGCAGGAACCCAAAGGTGAAGAAGCAGAAGGGTTTGTGACCCTCCCGACCATCCCCTTGTTATACTGGTTCAAAAATTGTACCTGAGAGACTGTAATTGAGAGATTATAATATTTTTACTGCCTAGGAAAATCTCTTCCCAAACCTAACAATGAATAACCTGGAAATATTAACTACTACAAACTGTAGTCACTGGGGTTGGTTGTACAAATCATTGATGAAAAGACTTAGAGCACATTTAAAGGTACACATTAGTGCACATTTAATTGTACCAGTCAAAGCCTATTTTTTCATAAATATATTCTTTACGCCACCAACACACTGTGAGAAAACTTAGAAAAGTCTGACATAGCAGAATGTACGTTGGGACTATACTCCTTTTAAACTCTTTACTAACATTAGCAAAACAGTACCTAAAATTGTCTTTGTATATCCAACAACTTATTCCTGCTGCAGGACAAAAAAAAAAAAATTAAAAAAAAAATCCAAGCTAAGGAGGTGATGCGAGTTGGACTAAGAAAGACTGTGAATGACGAAGGATTATGTGGCAATTGGGGAAAATGCTGTCTCCCTTAACTTTTCCTTTCCAGAATGTATTTCTCAAAACAAGCCAGAGGTGTAGCATTCCTCCCCAGCTTGTGAGTTTGGGGTTTTTTTTCAAGGATGAGGGGAAGGTGCTTGGGCAAGCTGGATGCCTCTGAAACACACTTCCGCTCTTAATTATTTTTCCACTCCGTCGTTTGCTAGCATAGAAAAAGCAGGCACAGCTTCGACTCGTGAATCCGTGTAGCATCCTGAAGAACGAAGCGTGTAACGTAGCTGTTAAGGGAGTAGACAAGCTTTGTGGGCATATTTTACGGTGCAAATGCTGACAGCGAGGATAAATACGGTGCGTTTTATTCCAAACCCTAACGGCGTTAGGCAGGGAAGGCGGCTGTGCTCGAGCGGTTAAGCCGAGTGCCACCGGGCGGGGGTCCCGGCAGCCGCCTCCCCCGCGGCCGCGGCAGCGCCGGGGCTTTGCGCGCTCCGCCAGTGCCACCTGGTGCCCGCCGCCGCCGAAGCCGCCGCCTACCAGCGCCCTCTCGGCAGGCTTGTGGGAACTGGGATCGGCGTGCGCTAAACCGACACGCAGTATTAACTGGGAAGGACGCTGCTAATGGCTGCCGCCGAAGGACGGTTGTTCCAGGGCTCAGCCTCTTCGAATTGCCATCTCATAAGACAAATGGTCAGTATGCTTCACGTTTAAGGGAACTGTAGCCGGACGGACGGCCGTTTGCCTCGCTACCTGCTGTTACAGAAACAGAAGCAGAATGGCAGCTTTTGTAGCGTGGGCGCCAAACAGGTCTCCCTGCGACAAGAGACTCGGCATAACATTAAAAGTGCTCTCAGAATAGGACAATAAAGCCTCACATGAGCCTGAAAGAATTGCAGGGTTCCTCACTCCTGAGTTCCAAACCATATTTTCTATAATTTCACCTGGAAAAATCTCCACCATCTATGCCAGTATTATTTTGCAGAGGCAGATCAAATTCTGCCCTTACTGCTACCACTTCTCTTTGCTGTGTGTTTTTGCTGACTGTAGCTTACCATCAGACTTACTAAGCTACATCAAAGATTGACTGATGGACTTAACCCAGTTTTACGCTTGTGGGTACCGGCACTATCACAGTACTTTTGTCCACCCTCTGAGGGCACCTTTCCCTCTGGGGACAGAGAGCAGTGGGGGACATTTATCTCCAATTATTCCTCTTTCGGACTCACCCATGTTCCCCAGCCAGGGACTCCAGGTCTCATTTGTCAAGGAGACGAAGGGCCTTCACCTGCTACACTGGTCGCTTTTGCATCTCTCCTGCTTGCCTCTTCTCTGATGCCAGCAGCAGCTCACACTCCTGCTACAGTGCATGGGGGGAGCAGGGTACTTGGCTGGGAGCCCAGCAACAGCAAGGGGCAGGGAGTGGGAGATGGGGGCCAAAGAAGCTGAGGACTATGGGAACATGCAAGAAACAGCCAAACACACAAGCTGCTTCCAGGAAGCACAACAGAGAGGAAATATGAACTCAGCTCCCTTGTGCTAAAGCTTGGAGAAATTAAGGGTCTTCTTCTGCTCCAAACCATGACATTTGGGGAAGGTCAAATCGGACCTGGATTTCTCAGCTGTGTAAATTTTTAGATAAATGTTATTTGTCATTAGAAGGTGTGGCAATACTAGTATAATGCAAACTAAACTAATGCTGAGAGCTTAACAGTACAATAATTAGTAACAGGTAATATTATATTACCATAGATCTAAGATTTAGCTCTAAACAGGCACCTCAATTTCAGATTTCTAGAAATGTTCAGTGCTATTTTCCATTTTCTATTACTTTGTTAATAGCACTCTTTGATCTATTTCAGACCATTAATATAAACTGACAAAGTAGCCCAGGAGAAATGGAAAAAAATCACTTTTCATCTGGAGCAATTTTGCTGCCTGCGCTGAAACCAGTTTTTGTTTTGAGAGTCTATAACATATCTATCTACAGACTAGTTTCAGAATGTAAAATTAGCATTTCCCTCCATCTTACAGCTCCCTTTCTTGATCATTTCTCTAAGAACAAATTCAATTCCCTCTCACCTCTCTGTCAGTCAGCCTGACCTCTATCACCTTCCCCAGGGCTCTTCCTGTAAAAGATGCTGTTGCATGAAATCCATTAGGAAATACATTTGCTGTTTATTAAATATTTAGCAAAGGATTTGAAAGGAATATTTTTCTAGGGTACCCTGTGTGATGTCAGAACTCTGAACTCAAGAGCAGGACTGTAAACCACCTATGGAACAAAAAAAAAAAAGCTGCCTTCCTCTATCCCCAGGAGCATTTGAAACAGAAGTGGTACATTTGAGTTTCATTTTAGAATGCTATAGCATAAGGATTTCATTTTCTTTACTTGGGAGACAGAAGGTGAGAAAGTGTTGGAACTATATGAAGAGGAGAATAAAATTCTCGTAAAATGGAAAGAGGCAAAAAAGCAGGAAGAGAAGGAAGATCCCATGAAAGCAGTGAGGAGAGGATAAAAAGTGGCAATGACTCAAGTTTCCTTTAAAAAAAAAAAAAAAAAAAGAAAAAGAAACAGAACAGCTGAGAGCAGATATGGTGAGAAAGCTGTCAGAAAAACTGTCCCACCAAGCGGGGAACACTGTTCAGATGCCAGAGACCCTCCTTGCACATCACAGATACTCATCAGTAAAATTAGGTTTAAAAACTGTGTGTCATCTCACAGCTTAGAGATGAGAGGGGTACATTTTCATACAGCATGATTTAATGTTATTTGAGTTGACCTATTTCCTTCAGTTTCCCTTTTAAGGAAAGCTTGGATTCTGCAGAAAGTGAGAGAACTCAATTCCACATTCTGCCAGGAACCTGCTTTGTGTCCCTGATCGTATATCTCTATTTTCCTTTGCCTCTGTTTACCTTTTAATTCATTTTCTTGGCTTTAGTCCAGGTCTCAAAGGGCTGAAAAAGTAATCGATGTCTTCAGTACCAAACTGAGAAATGCAGGGAGGGGAGGAAAGGGGAAATCAGTCTGGATTATGTGCAAGGGTTTTTTTATTATTTATTTTATCACCTTTTTTCCTAACCAATACAAAAAGCCAGGAAGAAAAATCATCTTATATGAAGAATTTGACTCAGCATGAGACATTTTGTTCAAGTACTGTAAGAAAAACATAGGAAATGAGCAGCAACCCTGCAGCTGATGTTTTCCCCCATGCCCATGTACTAGAGCACTCACATCCGAGTACCAGGTCCAAGGTCCTCCTGCCTGAGGGCACAAGTGACATCTCACACCCATGCACCTACTCCACCATGCTACAGAGCCTTTCTTCTCTGCTTTCCACCAGTAAAGAATCACATTATAGACGTGGGATTGCTCCAGGAACAAGGACTTTGGGGGCTGAGTACAGAGCCCTACCAGTTTCAAATCAGCATGGGAAAAGTTTATACTACCAGTCACTGCCCTGAATCAGAAGAGAGCAGATTTACCACTGTGTCTCCCACCTCATGGGTGGATATCTTAGCACAAAACCCCAGGCTGGAGGTTTTTCCAAGGTGGCTCTCCGGCTGCCTCCACCCTTGATGACCCTCTTAAATATCACTTGAAAAGAAGGAAAGTGACTCCTCAACTTAATGGCAAGGACACCCAGCTTTCAGCTGCTGCTTTGCTATTTTTAGAAAATGGAAAGACAACTCATATTGCAGTCATGCTACATAGCCTGGTAATAGGGGTCCTTCCTAAGAAAGTGCGAGAGAAGACAGAATTCATTCTGATTTCACACATTTTAGGTAAAGCACTTTCAAACAGCTAAGATACAGCTGCACCAGAACACATCAGTTACTGAACTTCCTGACTGCACCTTCTATGCTAAGGAATAAATACGGGAGTCAGAGGACAAGTGTTTAGCTGAAGCACCGTTGCTGTCAGGGAAGGCTCATCCATAACACAACATGGGCAGAAGCATCCCACGACTCTGAACGCTGCCGTTGCTGTCTGTTTGGAAACAAACATGTAGCCATAACCAAGACAATGCATGCCCTCATGCTTCCTTTCCACCTCTGTGCTCCCTTTCCTCTCTGAAAGTGTTTCCTTGTACAATCCAAGAAGCTGCTACCCCATAAGTGAAGTATCTGGTGGAAAAAATAACTACAAATGAACAGGTAACAAGTGCAAATGTGTGTTTACAGACCAGTATTTATGACTTACTAACATAGCTCAGAATTAGCTTCCAAATCTGGCATAGTACCTCCTTAAAATGTAAGAAAAATCTATCTGATTTTATCTCTTTTGTGCCAAGACATGCAACAACAGCCTTCACCAAACTATGTGTTTGAGTAACTGAATCAGACAAACTAAATAAGCAAAAGGCCAGTTGCCTTGAGTGTCTTTCAGGCATGCATGACATGTTCAGAACAAAACTGTTTTATTCACACATTCAATTCATGCAAAACAGATCTTTCTTTATTCGCTCACTGCTTGAGCAAGTATTGATAGTGACAATCACCATATCTAAGAAGACATGTTAATACATGGTGAGCTTAACTTCCTCAGTCTTCAGTTATAACTAACTTGCATGATCATCCTCTCTCGCAGCATGGCAGGTCTCCCTGGAACCAGAGGGAGAGGCAAAGCTTTTTTGTTGGGTCTTTTTTTTCTCCCAACATTATTACTGCTCTAATATAGAAATCTTTGAAATGCAAGGTCTGCACTCTATCCTTTGAGAGTCAGCAGATGTCTTTAAAACGCTTAGTCTCCTAAAGCTTATAATGCATGATTAATGATCTGAGGGCTGCTGATCTGAGGTGAAAGACTCAGCAGAAATTGCCCAATAGCTTTTGCAGATTTATGTACTGTACATTAGAAACCAGAACCATCAGTGTAATTATTTCACAAAAGCTCAGATGTAATGCTCAAAAAACTTCCCCAAAACACTAAAAAGCAACTCAACAAGCAAAGGTGAAGTGCTCTGCAGTTTTCCTGTTGCTCTAGAGTCCTAGCTTCTGTTTGCTCCTTCAATTTCTTTTTTTCCATAGCATTGCAGAAAAAAAATTTGCTTATTTGTTTATTTTCATAAGACCGTATTACAGTTTTACCCAATTTTAAGAACTTTTTATTCAGATCAAAAAGAAACAAATTTTTATTATCCAAGTGCATGAGTTAGTGGTTTTCATCATGGATATTACCAACTTAAAAAACAGCACTCTGCAGTGCTGATTCGTATGATGAAAACATCACTTTGTTCAACTTAAAAATAATGTTCAGACAAAAAATTACATCTATTTTGTATTCCTTTTCAGATCTGTAAGTAAAGAGGAGTCATTTAGAGATAAATATATGTTTCTCAGGGTAAATGTCATGCTCAGAATAATATATGTAGATGGAGATATGCACTGTTTTCCCCAGGGACCTTGAAATTTATCACGGTAACTTCTCGGATGCAAGCGAGCTATGCATAATCTTAGCACTATTGATACTTGATACTGAACTTGAACTTATGGTTGGTCTTTAGCTCTCCAACTGAGAACATATCAGGAGCTGTGTGTGAATAAGGAGAGAAATTGGTTCTCTTAAATTCATTACCATCCAAATGATTAATATCTAGAAAAAGAAATACATGCAAAGGAGATGAAATGGGCTATCTGAGATTGGTGGCACAGTCTACAACACCAATCTCTGTTGCACTTCGTAGCTTAAAGTTCCAACCATCATCAGAATCTGTTAACTGGAAAAAAACCAACAACAACAACAAAAAAGAACCAGCTGAATGAAAATATAGTATGATAAAAGGTAAAAAATATAGTAAAAAAAAAAAAGTAAACCAGACATTTTTGAGACAAAATCATTCAGGTTCTGTCTCCACTTAAGGCTACA
>JAVJGG010000059.1:1267708-1279733 GCA_035590195.1 Aviceda cuculoides
GTCCCCCTAGCAACCCATATGGGGAAAAATTCCTTTAACAGAAAAAAAACCAGAAGAGTTTCTGAAACTCCAACAATGGCTTAACTTCAAAGACCACAAGAAGGTCTTCTATAAGTACCTAGGTGACAAAAGGAAGGCTAGGGAAAATGTGGCCCCCCTGCTGAATGAGGCAGGGGACACAGGACATGGAAAAGGCTGTGGTACTGAATGCCTTCTTTGCCTTAGTCTTTACTAGCAAGACCAGCCTTCAGTTATCCCAGGTCCCAGAGAACAGGGGGAAAGTCTTTATTAAGGAAGACATACCCTTCATGGAAGAGGATCAGGTCAGGGAATACTTAAGCAAATGGGACATACAATGGGACACCCACAAGTGCTGAGGGAGCCAGATGATGTTATTATGAGGCCATTTTTTATAATCTTTGATCAATCAAGGTGACTGGCAGAAGCTTCTGAAGACTAAAGTAAACATCACTCCTATCCAAAGTGCTTAGATGTAGACAAGACATTCTAAATGGGCTCTTACCCATGACTTGTTAATTGAGCTAATAAGCAACAGCTCTTTCATTAGATCCTAAACTCATGACTTTGCATTTAGTGCTATTTGATTTAATCTCATTTTGCCTACTATAATCCACAAAATCACATATTCCTTCCTGCAGAATGATCCTTTTGGAGGTCTGTACCACCAAAAAAACCCCCCAAACCAAAACAAAAAACCCCAACCCCCCTGTATTCTTTGTCATAAATTTTTAATGCATAAAAATATCCTTGCTACATGGGGACTCTAATGATGGACATATATCACACTGCTGTTTTGTGCTTGCTGAAGAATTTTGCTTTTGTGATTTCACAGACGAAAAGGTTCTGATAAAACTTTCCAGCCATTCATCTCCACTCCTCTGCCACACCGGCTAGTGGAATTGTTCATGTGAGTACTCCCTAACTGGTTTCAGTCAAAATTTATTAGTTTATTTTAAATAGCAAATCTTTGTTAATCTAGTAAAGCCCAGATAGGCGGACAAGGGCAGGGGCAGGAAGTCTGGCAATTATGAACAATCAGGGACAGTGACCTCAGTAGGAAGAGGAGTTGTACCTATAATAACCTCAAGGAAGGCTGGTGAGAAGGAGCTGTGTATTAGACATAAGTGGGACTGTATGGTAGAGACATAAAGTCCAGCTGTATTCTTCCAACACAGCTCAGGCTCAAGAAATTCTAAGACAGATCTGTGGCTTTATTATGTAATAATAGCTTACAGACAACTTCGAAAAGTTGCATTTTAATAAAAATGCAATCAGACTCTACTAATATATCAACCTATGCAGAGAAACAATCATGTATACTGAATGGAAATACTGCTTCTATCACCAGAAATATAACTGACAAACTCTGTGATGGTTAAGCCCTTGTAAGGTGATTTTTCTTTCTGGTTATAAATTAATAAGACACTAATTATTGTTACCAAATATCTACTTACATGCTTCTAAGTTCCTAATGTGACAACAGAGTTCCTATCATCTGATTGTATTCACTGATAGCCCTCTTCAGTTACTTTAGGTATAACAGTACTTTCGCTCTGGCAATTTCACAACAGAGATTGAAAGTTGTTATTGTAAAGCCATGGGACAACTGCAGAAGGCTAGTGTGGATGTATTCTTTTCTTAGTGTTGCTATATAATAAATTGAATATTCAGGATGTGTAACTTCCTGTTTCAGTGCAGTTAAAAAAAGCAACCCAACACCTAAATGTTTGCACATGTTTGAATGCAGGAGGATGGAAGGAAGTTGGGCTAAAGTGTTATCAGGATCAATGAAAGTTAGTATTGCACCATCCAATCCTATATATCAGCTAAAGGCCTCTGAAAACCTGTGTGATAAATTTGGGACTTCCTACATATAAGGACAAATGTATAAACTCAAAATGATACAAGCAAAACCCTCATTGCTTATCCTAACACTAAAAGTAATATGTGATAACAGCTATGTATTTGTGGTGTCTCTAGTTCACATTGCTTGAAGGAAATAAAAGATGCTTGAGAAATTTCGTTAATACTACAGAAGTATTTCTGGAATTCAAGCAAATATCCTTGTTTATTTCTCTTGGCACAGGCACTCCTCACAGAAGACCAAAAAACATTTGGAGAAAAACAACCAGTAGGATTCTAACAACCCATCTGATTTCGAAGCAATACTTAAAACTCTCTACATTTTAAATCGAAGATGCAATTTAAAACAGGAATGTAAAGTTGCCCAAGCAGTACTATCACTTGATGAGCTTGGAAACTTAGTTTTAATACAGCATTAGTGCAATTCCTGTCTGTCATTTTCCCAAACTTCACTACCATGCATTTTAAAGTGCATCATTACAATAAAAGATAAAAGAATTTACATTACACAAAATGAAAAAAACAATAAAACTCACCTGAAATACAATCTTTAATTTCCAATACTGTTGTGAAAATATTAACTAAATATGTAGATATCTCTATGTTTTAAATTAACAACACTGAATGTGAGAGTTCCCCACTACCAGTTAGGTCATCTTCAAATAGCTAAAAATGGATTATTAGAATAATAGAATGGTTTGGGTTGGAAGGGACCTTAAAGATGATCTAGTTCCAAGCCTCCTGCCATGGACAGGGACACCTTCCACTACACCAGGTTGCTCAAAGCCCCATCCAACCTGGCCTTGAACACTTCCAGGGATGGGGCATCCACAGCTTCTCTGGGCAACTTGTTCCAGTGTCTCACTATCCTCATTATAAATTTTTTTTTCCTTTAATCTAAATCTGCCCTCTTTCAGTTAAAAAATATTGCCCCTTGTCCAGTCACTGCAGGCCTTGGTAGAAAGTCTCTCTCTGTCTTTCTTATAAGCCCCCTTTCTAAATTCAAAGGCTGCAATAAGATCTCCTAGGAGTCTTTTCTTCTCTAGACTGAACAATCCTAACGCTCTCAACCGTTCCTCGTAGCAGAGGTGTTCCAGCGTCCTGACCATTTTCCTGTTCATCCTCTGGACCTGCTCTCTCAGGCCCACGTCTTTCTTGCTGGGGATGCCAGAGCTGAACACAGCACTCCAGGTACTCGTGAGACTCCAAGAGTCTCATGAGAGCAGAGTAGAAGGGAAGAATCATCTCCTTTGACCTGCTGGCCAGAATACAGTTGCCTTTGTGGGCCACAAGCCCACATTGCCAGCTCATGTCCAATTTTTCACCCACCAGTATCTCCAAGTCCTCCGCTGCAGGGCTGCTTTCAATCCATTCATCCCATAGTCTGTATTGATATTGGGGTTGGCCTAACCCAGGTGCAGGACCTTGTACTTGGCCCTTTTGGACTTCATGAGGTTCACATAGGCCCACTCCTCAAGCCTGTCAGGGTCCCTCTGGATGGCATCCCTTCCCTCCAGTGTGTTAACAGCACCACACAGCTTGCTGTCATCCACAAACTTGCTGAGGGTGCACTCAGTCCCACCATCTATGTCACTGATGAAGATATTAAATAGTATTGATCCCAGCATGGACCCTTAAGGGATACTACTTTTTACTGGTTTCAGCTTGGATATTGAGCTGTTGACTGTGACTCTTTGAACTCAGCCATCCAGCCAATTTCTTGTCCATCTAACAGTCCATCCATCAAACCCATATCTCTCCAATTTAGCAGCAAGAATGTTGTTGGGGACCATATGAAAGACCTTACAGAATTCCAGGTAGATGACAATATGTATATTACTGAGAGGGCTATAATGCCAGTGCTTTCCAAATTGAACTGTGCTGTTCCCACCAATTTTATTTACAAAGACAGTTTTCCCAGGTATAGGTTAAAAGTTCATGTCAGTAAGCAAATTGCAAATAAGAATGGATGTAATGTAAGCTAGGGAAATACTTTGTATTTCTTTTTTGTGGGAACCTACTTCCCAGGACCATTTGAATGCCATCCCAGTTCTCTCGCTACAGGGTCTTTTGCCAGAGGCCTAAGCAACCTCTGTGCTGACACCTTACAGCCTGCCAGCAAAGCCACGCATTCAACAAGCCCTGCAGAGAGATTTATTGATCCTGGCTATTCTGAACTCTTCCATGAAGTCATGAAATTCATACCGGAAGGGTTCACAGCCAGAAAAACAGGGAAATAATTGAAATGGAATAGGAGACAACTATAGGGTTCAACTCAGGATAAAAGGGAAAGGGAGAAACACATGTGATTATGAAACTTCCTTTGGGTTACCTAAACTTGTCTTGAACAGTATTTAAATTGTCTGAAGTACTCATGATACAGGACTGGCACCATATATCTTAATACATAACAGTGAGTTATTTTTATATAACACCATCACACCACATTGCCATCCAATATCCAAAATTCAAGTTCATACATATTCTGTGACAAATCCAACAAGTAGTGTGAACTCTATTCAGCTGTCAAAACCACAAGTATCTATGGACAAATCTTGTCAAATTTACTCCCTCAAGTCCTTTTTGTTTAATGGGATTCGTTATTGAGTAAGCATCAAGGTTATAAGTGGATGGGCAATATTGTCTTTATGAGCAAAGTTGAAAGGAACAGGGAAATAGAAATTACTTGGTACCCCTGAGTAGTTCTTATAGCCTTTTGTACTCCAGCAATTATGCAGCCAGTCTAATCATCACCTAGCCACAGGGAACATAGCTTGTCCTTCTTCCATACAATACCTTTCTTTGCTAGTTTGAACAGTGGCAGTAGATTGCTTGCCAAGCAGCACAAGGTAAGCCTGTGGTTTTGGTTTCTGGCACCAGAAGGTTTGGTGCTACTGGGTGCTGGAGGGGAAACAGACTTCAGGGTTTAGAAGCTAATGCTCTGGTCATCTGCAATCCTGGTTGTCTTCGATCTTGCCGAACAGGGCACCCTCTCTTAGCAGACACTTACTCACAGAAATCATGGAAGGGCTGCCACATGAGCGTTATTTTCTCGGCAAAAGCAATTTACAAAGTTTCCTTTCCCCTCCCCTCCAGCATCTGCTCATTCCTGCCCTCCTGGACTTTAACAGCCCCTCCTAACATTTGAAGTCATACTGTCATCCAGATTGCTGAAATGATTCAAATTTGAGGGGAAGGAAAGAATCCACATGTGCATACGCACCTAACTCGGGGGAAAAAAATTGTGAAACAGAGAGCAGGTTGCTTTCTTTTTTCCACTTCCGATAATCTCAGTGAATTAGTTTGCACTGCATCCCCACAAGCACGTAAGTGAGAGATAAACTATGCTGCAGGATCTGACACAAGCAGCCAGGCTTAACCTTGCAGCTGGCAAAAGGTCTGTATAATCACACCCTACGTTTATGTCAGGCAAAAGGCACATTCCTTAGAGCACCATATGCCTGCATGTGGGCCCAGTGATTTGGGGGGCTTTGGGCTTACTTTCAGCAGGGCTCCCAAGAAGGCATAGGAAGCCGCTACAGGGACACTTTTGACACTTCGGATAACATCAGCAGAATATATCTAGCTTTTCAAACTAACAATGTCAAAATCTTGATCAGAAAATTTGAAGACAGTCCTGGGTGTGAAAGTTATGTTGTTCTGAGGCACAGATCATTCACATACATGTGAAAAAAAAAAAAAAAGTTACATAGGCAAAATAAAATAACCCTTGGAATTCTGAACAGCTACAGTCACAGAAACAAAAATAATATTTTGTCATAAATGTCAAAGTTTTCAAACTTTCAGGTACATGAAACATCTTGCTAATTTTTTTCATGGGTATCTTGCATGTCTGATTTTAACTCCTTAACTTTTAGTTCTGTCTCAAATCCATTTGACCATGATGTCTAAATCAGATCCAGGCTTCCATGATGTGCCAGGATAAAAATAGCTGAGCCAAGTAGCTTCCATGGCCAAGATAACAGCCTGGTAAGTATCTAGCTGTGAGGCCTTATGTTTAGGTCATACCACATTGGGTCTGTGAACTCTTTAAACTTCCATAATGTGGGTACATTGCAAAACTCTCTCTTTCTTTGACTCCTAAGGCACAGACTCTTCAGGGCATTTTTCATAAATGGGATAACAGATCACTCTGGGCAGCGAAATCCTGCTCAGCCACCCGAAGAGACTTCCTCTTTTTGCCAAGTTCCAGCTTTTTGGACACACGTCAACAGCTCAGGACATACATAGGCACATATGGTGAGTGTTACAGGAGGTTTTCTTAACCCAGGCACTCTTTAAGCTAAATAGCCTTGGAAAGGAAATGTAGGCAAAACATGATTGATCACCTGCACCCTTTCCTTGCCCTACTTCTCTCATCACCGCAGGATGTGCTTAAGATCAGCTGCCCTCAAGTCCGCCTTTGGCTGAAAGCCTCTCCCCTGCTGTTGTTTTCTTCCTCTCAGTCAAACAGGAATCCCTCGGAAAGGAAACCATGTCCCTGTGTTGCTCTGCTGGGAGAGTTCACATTCTCTGCTCTCTCCTCTGTGTGGAGGATCCTGGTGAAACTACTTTTCCCACCTAGACACCCCCATCAGCATCCTGCTTTCTGAGCACCTACTGAACAGTCCTCCCGAGCTGACAACTTGTGTTTGGTCTGGGCAGGATGGGCAACACATGCATCACTTGTTACACACAAATTACAGTGCAAATTACAATTGCAATAACTGGAAGTCTCAGCTGTAAAGAGGCTTCCAGGGCTTTCACCAAGCTGGGTGTATGCGTGCCTGAGGGTACTGTGGTAGGGGTCTGCAGGATAATTCAGGGGAATATGCATTTCACCAGGGAGGGGAGTAAGCAGGTCGAAAACTTGACAAACACGCATCATCCTCATCCCCAGCAACCCCAGCAACTTACATGCAGCATGCCAATTAGACTCTGACTCTCCCATGAAATAATGAAGCATCTCTTGTATCTAATCTTACGTTACGATATGGCTGCATATTTGTTTATTAGGCTCTATCAGCCATCCTGCAAGGAACTAAGCATACCAGAGGATGAAATTTTGGCTTTAGTAAACATGATGGTAATTTAGCATGATGATTGTAAAAAAAAAAAAAAAAAAAGAGAGTAGAACCTATAGGTAGGAAATTATGCTCTCTATGGTACAGAATTCATGTTTTCTATTAAATACCATTAAGAAGACTCAGGTGTTGGTATCTATGCTGTCTGCAACAGCTCTAAGAGGGAGAGAGGAAGAGGCACTGACTTCACATCTCAGAGAGGGAAAGGCAAGGCTTGATCACAGAACTTCATTGCCCTAGATACCTACCTAGAGTCAGATACAGATCTACAACTCGGTCTTTCCCATCTTTACCCTCTCTTCCTCCATGAAAATCTTCACAGACACAGATTTTGTTTTTCACAGAGTTGTATCCAGCTCTTATAAAGACTTTTCTATAATCAAATGCTGCACATTTCATATTCTACAATTATTTAAAAGTTTATGAAATTTCATTTTGTTTCATTATCTTGAAGGTTATTCCTTCAATATCTGCCCAAGCTGTCTTCACTAGTATTATTTCCCTTCATATATGTTTGCCCAGGGCAATTATGGCCAAGATGTGCTCAGCATAGACCTGCGTATCTGTGAGCACTGTTCTCATATTCCTAGTCTTATGTGGTAGACCATTGCCCCATGTGAAGCAACCTAAAGAATGACTATAGACCTAAGGAGCTATTGTCTGTTTTAGAGCACACTAAGTACATCTGCTGGGCTGGCTACAGCAAGAAAAAAGACAGCAGAGTTGTTAAGTAATTTGTGGATCTCTCTAGGCTGACAGGATCCTTCCTTGGCTGCTCGAGGCAGTGTCAGGGCAGCTTTGTGGCATGGGAATGACATAAAATGATCTAATGCTCCAGAGGGCCTGGCCCAATGCATACAGCAGAAAAGTAGGTCAGAAAGGAAATCTCACTACTACAAACACGACAGTGGCAGCAGTCCATTGTACCAGGCACAGAATTTATGTAAGGCAGTGGCTGGGGCTGCTTCACTCCAAGTTTCACAACCAGCAGAAGCCTGGTGCTAAAAATGCCTAGCTGCTTTGCACAAAAGCAGGAACCAGCTTGTGCATAAGTTTAGAAGAGCAAACATATCACCAATATCACAGTTCTGTGTTTGTGCTAATCTAAACATTTGAATATGATTAAAGAAGGTATAACAAACCTTTTCTTTCCCACATTCACAAAGGGTACTCTGAAACAGAGGCAGTATCTTTGAAGGCACGACCAAAAATACAGTCAGTAGCTGTTCTTGTGGCTTCCTGCTCTTTGGCTATATTCCCAGTTATTCCAGGGTTTCTATTGTGCCATCCCACGAGACTAAAGAGACCTTAAAAGGGTGTAATCAGCTCCCTGGCCTCTCCAAAAAAAGATACAACTAATGGAAAGGAAGCAATGGAAAGATCTCAGCAATCTTCCCCAGCTCTCACAGGAAGGGTATATCAGCAGTGTAACCAAAGTTGTACTGTTCCCTCATTTTCAGCCATCAAAGGCTAATGAGAAAGAGAGGCAGAGAGATACAGAAAGCATTAGGTATGTCACAGGAGGTCCCACTGTGGTGACACTTACACTGAAAGTTAGTTCAGGCTGAGCCAAATCCCATTACAAAGTGTGAAAGTGGCTTAAAGCAACCTCCACTGTCTTCATCTTTGCATCAGGGTATTGGGAAAGAGGAACTGAGATCTTCTGCATGCTTACATATAAGCTACTTCTGGACTTCCACTGATGAAATAAAAAGATTGGATTTAGAGACATAGCTTCATTCAGGGAACCAAAAAATAAAATGGACACTAGTCTTCTCTGCAGTGCGAATATTCACTTGTCAGTAGTTCTGCCACTAGCTTTGCTGACAGGGCTCTTTTTTGGTCCTTACTTTTGATATGCTCCAGTTACCAGAGCCAACACCTGAGCTGGTCCCAAAGGCAGCAGCACATGCTTGGCAGTGGCAGTACCCAGATGCTAAAATGTATTTTGCAGTAACAGGAGCTTCAGCACATTGGTAAGTAACCAGTTTGCTGGAAATCCTTTCCCTTAGATTTAACAGCCTGTCTGGAAAGGGCTGATCAAACAAAAAAAAGTCTCTTTCTCTAGTAAACATACCAGGTAAAACAACATGGGGAAATATATGTAACTTAAGAAATCCTCTAGTGGATCATCTGCATGTTTATTTTGACATGAAGAAAGGAGAATATTTTATTCTGAATGCTTTGAGTTGTGCATAAACTTACCCTGAGCCAGGAACAACAACAACAGCAGAAAAATCAGCCATGGCCTCCGGTCCCCAGAGAAGCCCATTCCCTGCATTCAGAGTCTGCTTAGCAAAACGGCACATTTTCTAACTCTCCTAGGCCTGACCTTTACCTTTTAGCCCTCTGCCGACTGTAAATGACTGTGCAGGCAGGCAGGAGTACTGAGGGTAAGATTTTAATATCTCTCATTTATCACAACGGACCATTAAAGTTGATGCCTATAAACACACAAACCGTGGGGTTACCGGGTCCATTCCAGAGTCATATGCTGGAGTTAACACATTCCCTACTACACTATTAAAAGGTAACTGCATTTCTTTAAATCTTTTTTAACCAAGTTTCATTGCTTGAAAGTCAAGATGATGGCCCCACCAAGCGCTGAAGGAGCAACATAAATAGACTTTTAGAAATGTCATGTCCTATAAGGGTTTAAAACAAACATTGCAAACTCTTCATGCATGCAAGCATTAGATGAATATCAGAGACAGGAGTTTTAAGCAATGAGGAAAAAAGGTTTAAACACTGAATCAAAGAACTATGTAGCTGCAACTTAATCAAGGTGGTGTAATATTGGTGTCTGGCTAATGTTGACATCTCTTCAAACAATTAACTTCTGTAATTTCTTTTGATTTTCATTTCTAGGAGCTAAACATGAGCAAACACTATATTGGATCCCTTTCTAGGTCCTCTGTAAAGCGGAAAGGGGCTTTCAAAGATGTTTTCTCTTGGGTACACTTTCTTTGAGTGAGATTCTTTAGTGCTCTTGTACATAATTTTTATATGTTACAGAATAGTAAAGTTTTTAATGATTGGCATTGCCATAGAAATTTGCTGAATATTTATAACTTTGTTTTGTAAACTCATAAATTTAAATATAATGTTTAAGAGCTTGGATCCCCATTACATTCAGTGTGCAAAATCTCTAGCAACAGAGTTAAAATAGCATTTTGCACCTCTGATCAGTGCATATACCAGTCCAGTTTTTATTCATCAAAATAATTTTACGCCCATGAATCTAAGACAAATTTTCCATAGCAAGTGTTTTCATAGATCAAAAGTCTAAGAAATCTAGGAAACAGTAACAAAATTACTGTAAAGAGATGACATTGTAAATCCTGGCATAACATGTGCTCATCACATTCACCAAAGAGCATTGTAATTATGTCCACAGAAAAAGCCTGAAATATCAGATTTGAAAAACAAGAAGCCTCAATAAAGCAAAAGCAAAAAATTTTGTGCTAGGAACACATTTGACAGATAGGGCAGAGATGAGCAGCAAGTCAGGAAACAACTGATCTCTCTTTTGACAGAGACTGAGAGACAGGCTTCCTCGCAAAGATGTAAAGTCTCAGAAAATAAGCCATCTGATCAATCAAGTAGTTTTGGTATATTTTCTCACAATTTAATCAGACTATTATAAAATCAGTCATCCCTTTTCAATGGAAAAGATCAACAGAATCTGTCATGGCCTGAGTCAGCAAAATCAATATAGAGGCAGAAGAACATAAAATTCCCTTGTTAGCAGTGGGATACAGACTTCTGCTCTCTGAGCTCTACAATTCCTCTCATTCTGATCAGCAAAGGAGTATCTGTGTCATTTTCTTCCTGAAAGTAATTTCTTTCCTGGTCACTGCACTACAGTGCATGCAGTGTAGTCACTTCATCATGTTACCAAAGATGGCCATCAGGGATCTCCACAATGACAGCCCTCTTCTTATCGCTCCCTTTCATTCAAGGGCTCCAGAAAAGGAAAGGAAAACTGTATCTCACCTCTGTTAATGTCCAGTTTCTCAACTGGGTATAGCATAGAGATGGGTAGTGGGTTTGCACTCACAAGGGATAACTTGATAATCAAAGTCAGTGAACAAACATCGATACTAATGGACCGCTAGACTTTTTACAAAGTATTTGAAGTCAGGTAAGTGCACTCAAAAGACTCTGTTCATACATTCCAGAACAAATCCCAGAGAACAGTAATTACAGGCTCAATTTCTGCTCCCCTCTCCCTCCATGACACTTCACTTGTGGCATACCACAAAACACATTTCTACCTCCTATTCTATTCAGAATAAACCATAAAAAGCTGCAGATTTCATAAGTCTGCAACAGAGCTTTAGAGATTTTGAGGTCATGGGGTCCTTTTGTAAGCCCTTCATGCAAAATGCAGACCACAGAAATTCAGCAGTTCTTAATATTGAGAGTGTTGAACTAAATGTCTCTTTTAGGAAGTTGTTTAATTTAGGTAAGTCAGAGATAGTAGTCAACAGAAAAAAAGAAAAGGATTCATTTTCCTCTCAGCTAAAAAAGTTACACTAGCCGGAAAGAAATTCCACTAAAGTTCATTTGACCTCAGAGGGTTTGATCCAGATTTACAATAGTAGAAGGAAAGCAGAGTCTATAAAGCAGCTCTCTGGGCAAACTTTTATGTATCAGTTGCCTGCAATGGCTGTATGACTAGCCTTAGTAGCAGATACAACTTGATTTTGCTTAACTGGGCACGGAAAGGATGATAATCTATAGTACAGTACTCTGCATTGGCATGAGATACATTCATACACACCTGATTACCACAGATCAGCTGATGCAAAGTGACTTCATTGTGGATTTTAGTACACTGCTAGGTTCTTGTTCCTTTTTTCCTATTAGCATCATTACCCAGCATAGACAAAAATTACCCTGGAATCTATTATTTTTTCAGAATATATCTGAGTTTAATAGAAATTTGTCTTCAAAATACTTTGAAAATACCTTTATGCAGTGTGCCCAGGTGGCCAAGAAGGCCAACGGCATCCTGGCCTGTATCAGAAATAGTGTGGCCAGCAGGAGCAGGG
>JAVJGG010000059.1:1279833-1295752 GCA_035590195.1 Aviceda cuculoides
TCGGGTGGCTGGAGATAGGACGAGAGGAAATGGCCTCAAGTTGAGGCAAGGGAGATTTAGGTTAGATATTAGGAAGACTTTCTTTGCTGAGAGGGTTGTCAGACATTGGAATAGGCTGCCCAGGGAGGTGGTTGAGTCACCATCCCTGGAGGTATTCATAAAGTCCATAGACGAGGTACTCTGTGCCATGGTCTAGTGGGCATGGATGATGGTTGGACTCAATGATCTTGAAGGTCTTTTACAACCTAAATGATTCTATGATTCTATGTTTCTGTTTTTCCACTAAAAGGCTGTATTACAGAGAAAGCTACACAGATGTCTTGCATAATAACATCTTGCTTTCGTAAGATCCAAGTACGGTTTAGATAAAGGTGCACTTTCTCTGCTATGTGTCTGAGGAAAGCTGCCCATGAAAAATCAAGGTGATATTCTGAGAATAGTATTTCATTCTGCAAGTAGTAGCTGAAGCTTGCACAGTGACAAAGCACACACAGAACAAATGAATGAAATATAGGCACATTCTTATGGAAAATGTGACTTCTATTTTTCTACAATATCTAAGAGCCTCTGCAATCAGGATTTCTGGGAAGAGGTGATACTCCTAGATCACTAAAATCTAGTAACATCTTTAATGGAAAAGCTTTTATAAGTCAACCTATTTGTTGTGCTTTGGGTGGCAACTCAAATGGAAGAGGCAGGACAAACTAGGGAAAAACTAAAATTTTATTTATGACAACATATGTCTAGTCTGTTTTATCGCCCCCCAAAATATTTAGTATGCTACTAAATGTAGTTAGCAGCACAGAGTGACCCTTCTATTACAGCATCTGAAGGCACCACAGTGATTAATTTTAACCTCCTTAGTGCCTTTGAAGATGAGATAAATTAGTTGTCCAAGGTCATATAAAAGGCTGTAGTTGAACTGGGAACAAAAGTAAGATTTTTTTGGTGTCTAGACCTCTGCTTTATCTCAGTAATAAACCTTGGTAGTAAAAGGAGAGAATGAAAAAGCTGTTTAGAGGACAGTTGGTTACTTTCAAAGAGAGAAAGCCAAGAGAATGGAGACAGTAATTTCTTCATATGAGATGGCTTTTAAGCCCAATCAGCATGCATTTTATTGAGTTACCAATTATTCTTTGCTCTGGAAAACAAATAGATAAGATTATAAATAGTTTTAAATTTTAATATTTATTTTTAAAAAGATGTTAAGACCTTTCTGTACATTGATGAACAGTTTTTCCCCACAGTTTTCTGGTTTTACTACAGTGAAATGACCTATCACCTACTTGGAGAAGAATGGAAGGCATCAGAATGTAGCATAAGCAGAAAAAGTTGAAAAATTTTTTACTAAATTTCTGTGAACAGAGCAGTTTTTCTGAGAAGTAAGATTTATACTGCTTTTGCTTTTGAATGTGACACAACCTATTGGGCTATATTACTGTCAATTTGTATCATTTTTGACTTGTATATGTTTTCCATAATTCCAATACCAGTGAAAAATATAAAATAAATCTTTCTTTTCCAAGAAAGATTATAAAAAATAGTAAAACTGGCTAACGAACCCCAAACCTAATTCATCTAACCATAGAAATTAAACAAAAAATTATTATCCTTTGTATATGTTTGCTTTTTCTTATTTTTGACAATACGACTTCAAATTTTTTAGGTCCTTGAAGAACTTCCTAAAGATGTTGATGCAAACACAGACCCACCGTCAGTGAAGGAAGAGTTGGTATGTGAACTATTACAGGATCTTGACCTCTACAAATCAATGGGCCCTGACAATGTCCAACTGAGGGTGTTAAGAGAGCTCTCTGACGTTGTTGTGAGGCCACTCTCCACAATCTTGAGAAGTCGTGGAGACTGGGGGACATCCCAGAAGACTGGAAGAAGATTAATATCACCCCAATCTACAAGAAGACCTTAAAGGAGGATCCAGGAAATTATAAGCTCATCAGTCTTACCTCAGTCCCTGGGAAAGTTATGGAATGAATCGTCCTGGGGGCTATCACAAGTCAAATGAAGCATGTGATTGGGAAAAGCCAGCATGGATTCACCAAGGGAATATCTTGCCTGACAAACGTGATCACCTTTTATGACAAAGTAACCTGTTCAGATGATGTGGGGTGAGCAGTGGACATTGCCTACCTGGATTTCTCCGAGGCTTTCAATATGGTTTCCCACAGGTTGCTCCTAGAGAAACTGATGCGTTATGGTCTAGATAAGTGGTCTGTGCTGTGGGTGGGGAACTGGCTGACAGGCCACACCCAGAGGGTGGTGGTAAATAGTTCCTTTTCAAACCGGCAACCTGTCAATTGTAGGGTCCCCCAGGGATTGATATTGGGCCCAATGCTGTTTAATATCTTCATAAGTGATCTGGATGATGGGATCAAGTGTACCCTAATGAATTTTGCTGATTATACTAAACTGAGTGGGGAAGTGAACACTTCAGAAGGGAGAGCCACCCTGCAGCAAGACCTGGATTGGCTAAAAGAGAGAGCTAACGAGAACCTTATGAAGTTCAACAAGGACAAGTGTGAGGTCTTGCACTTGGGAAAACATAATCCAGGAGTGCAGCACAGGCTGGGATGTACTCACTGGGGAGCAGTTCTGGGAAAGGGACCTAGGGGTCCTGGTGGACAACAAGCTCAATATGAGAGAACAGTCTGCTGCTATGGCAAAGAAAGCCAACAGGATGCTGGGTTGCATCAACAAGGGCATCACCAGAAGAGATAAAGTCATTACCCCACTCTACTCAGCACTTGTCAGGCCGCACCTGGAATATTGTATTCAGTTTTGTCCCTGCTATACTAAAAAGAAACAGACAGGCTGGAGAGGGTCCAGAGAAGGGCCACAAAGATGATCAAAGGACTGGCAGGCCTGCCATATGAAGAAAGGCTGAGAGAACTGGATCTGTTCAGCCTTGAAAAAAAGAAGGCTTGGGGGAGACCGTATCACCATGTTCCAGTATTTAAAGGGTGGCTACAAAGAAGATGGAGACTCCCTTTTTACAAGGAGTCACATGGAAAAGACAAGGGTTAGTGCATACAAGTTACTCCTGGGAAGATTCTGACTAGAGACAAGAGGAAAATTTTTCACAATGAGAACAGTCAGCCATTGGAATAATGTCCCCAGGGAAGTGGTGGATTCCACAACATTGGACACTTTCAAGATTCAGCTGGACAGGGTCCTGGGCCAACTTGTCTAGACTGTGCTTTTGGTAAGAAAGGTTGGACCAGATGATCCTTGAGGTCCTTTCCAACCTTGTATTCTATGATTCTATGATTTATTTTAATGCTTTTCTCTAGTTATTAAGATTTTAATTCACAGGCTAATCAGAAGCTAATCAGAAACAGTTCCTTGGCTTTAATGGATTTTATATCAGCCACCAAATCTTCTTTTATTTCTAGATACCATAAAATAAAATTTCTATACAAGTAATTCTATATAATACATATAATTGTGTAAGTAGGCATTCTCAAACTGTTATGAAACATGCTAACAGCACCTACAGTTAAACAGAAGGAAAAAGAGGTTTTCAGAAAAATTTTGAGTGACTCCAATTATTACTTCCTAAGAAAAGATTTTTCATTACAATAGATGTTAGCAAATGAAGTATTCTCTCTTACATGCAAATTTTGTTAAATTTATTTTGAAGATAAAAAACACATGTAGCATTAGGTTAAAAACAAAATAACGAGGAGGCAGCACTAACTTAAAAGGAAGATGCAAATCTGATAACAAAGGGTTTATTCTGTAATCCATATAAGCACAGCACAGTAGAGTTGAGAAAGAGGTAGTTATCTTACTATTGCCCCACTAATAGTAGAATCTTATTTCTTTGTTTTCTTTTTGTTTATTGAGATATGTGATTACAATGTATAGGCCATGATTCTGTAACCTTATAATTAGTCATGAACTTTATGTCTTTGAGTAAACTGCGATTTAAGGTTTGAACTAACTAATAATCCACCCTATCAAATGAAGTATTTACCTTCTAAAAAACCTAGGTAAAACAGACTATATTTTGGACGTATTAAATAAATTTAATTAAATCCTGAAACAGAATCTAGGTTATTACTAAATTCATTAAATTAAATATAATCTATTAATCCTAAATCAATAGTAAAATCTGAGACAGGTACCTGTGAAATTGGAATTATAATTCTCAATTCTGATTTGCATGTCTATATAATTATCACTTGCTCTGTGAAGCTATGACTTGTACAAGTGTATTATGAAGTGAACTGGTTCCCATTTCAAAAACTGTCATGCTTGCAAACACTGAAGTATTTACTCTGCTGTCTTTTTTTTTTTTTTTTCCTGAAAAAGATGTGAAAATGTATTACAAGAAAACTATCTGTCCTAATCCAGGGATTTGCTTTTTCTCCACTCTCCAGCCAGAAAAAAATCACATCAGTCAGAAAGGATGAGTACAGTTCGGTTTAATTGTTTACAACACTTGGTAATTGCTCGACTTCTTGACTGCTTTAAACAAATATTGTCACTTGGATTGTCCTCTTTCCTCATCCATCTTTTCGTCACCAGAAACAATTGAGACCAATTATTGAGCCAGACTTCCCTATTGTCTATCTCTACTTCGACCTTAATTATGCAAATGAGACATTATTCAGACACATCACACTACATTTTGCTATCCGTTAAAATGGAGAATACTACGGCATTTCTAGGCTTCTCTTTTCTAAAGCTATTTAAAATAGATTAAAAAGCTGTAGGCAAGCCCTTTACACTATTTCAGTCCTGACATGTTACTTCAGGTGTCATTTTCCATGGCAAATGATTGAGGTCTGTTTCAGTAGTTGTTGGCACTTGACAGCAGCAGATTGAGAGCTGACATGAGCCCCAAGTAGCAAACAATGAGCAGAGAGTATGCTTGAGCTCACCCCAGTCATGTCAAAAGTAGAAATAAAGAAACAGGAAAATGAAATTAGTATGTTTTCATACAAATATCAGAGCATATTTTCTGAGAATTTTAGCTCAGATTCTCATTCTTGAATATTTTCATAGAAGTGGATTTGATTTCAGACTCAAGAAGAATGAGATTTATGTGGTTTCCAAGTTCATTTATTTACTGTCAACATTTCATTGACATCTATGTTCATTAAGATACTCTCCATATACACTTTTAGTTTTACTTTTTCATACCTATATGTCCTTTCACAAAACTTAATCTGTGTTCTGTGAGTGAGCCTTATTTCTTTAGTTTGCAAACATGAAAATATTAATCATATTAGTAGTGGGAGTAAAGGTTTATGAGACAAAATATTGGCCTGCAAAGCTTTTTTTAATCCAGATGTCAGCTCTGTGCACCAGTGTTCCAGCAGCTGGAAAGAAAGGCAGAAATAAAGAAGAGCATAGAAGAATATATAAATATTAGCCTAAATGCTAGTCAAGGCAAGCACACATTAAGTAGTTAATTTTTCATACATAGATGGCTTTTTTTTCCTTCCTGCTTTACTTCAGTACTTCAAAACATCATCAAATACCATGCATCACTACTTCAAGAAAATGTATTTATGAATGCAGATATAAATAAAATTTTCAGTATAGCTTTTGAACATAAACCAGCTCTTGGCCTAAGATAACTACAGTAAAAACACCATTGCAGTAGTGTGGAGGAAGGTTTCAGGGGCAGTAATTTATTGTATCTGTTAGCTTTACTTCCAATTTTTGAATGGTTCAATTTTTCAACAGTTTAATTATGTACTCCTATGGACAATGCTATAAAATTTAATAAGGAAAAGAAACAACTGAGATCCATAAAAATGTCAAAGTAATCAAACAAAACTATAGTACCCAATACAAAGCAAAATCCATTCTAATGGTGAAAATCTTTTTACAATTATGCCAAATATCTACTGCTGGAAATAACTGGCCTTTACAGTGTAGCTGCATCAGAGAGAACAGAATTTGGCTGTCTTTGGATTTATTTTCCTGCAAGTTTTCTGCAACAGAGTTGTACTTTCTTATGTATTTGGGATTATGTCATAGTTTGTTCTCCGTATGTCAGCACAATCACGTTCAAAGTTTCATTTGTATCAGTGACTTTGGTCACTGGAATTACTCAGGTAATTAAATATCTTGCAAGAATACAGCTTTCAACATTCAAGAAGCCAGTGCAACATTCATGTCATCTTTTTAACATGGGAACTTTCAATGTATCTACATAGTGCTGTGTTTTACTTAGGCTAAATAAGAAAACTGATAATGCCTTAGTATCATGCAACATTTTGTACTTTTGATAATGTACTTTGGGATTGTTACACTTAATTATTTTCTTTAGGATATTAATGTTGAGGCAATAAACCTGTTAGGTGTTAAAAATAATATTAGGGCTTGAAAGATTCATTCTGGAGAAACTAGAATATGTGAAAAAAATATATTTCTTTTGACTTAATGATTGAAATTGCTTCCATTATGCAAGAATTAATGAACAACACTGGCATGATGTTTAGCAGTCTTGGAAGTCACCACATCTTCTACTGTTCTATTCAGGCTTTTCTGTCAAACAGCGATTGCCTCCAATGATCCAGTTCGGTACTATTTCGTGCTACCTAAATAATTTCCATGAACTACTGATTCTGTATAAAAATATAGCCTTACCAATAGTAAAGAAACCCCCAGCTATATGTTCAATTACAAGCAAAAATCCCTTTCCTATACCTAGGAAAACTGATAGAAAAGAAAGAGGGTTCCATCAATGAGGACTATAGATAGTCATAGGACTATTTGTGCAGTTTATCTTTCATGGTCACCTGAATATATATTTTTGTGGTCACATACTAAAATTGTGTGTAAATGGGCTGTGGTCATCATAAGTAACACCTTTTAAACAGGGAGCAATAGTAGTGCGTGTGTCCCAAAACAATATGCACACCATAGAACCTTAACACAACAACCCTATTATCATTATATTGGCTTTCTTACTATCCACTGTCTTTCCCACTCTCTTAAAGACCGTTAATACTAAAGGTACTTACGGCCTACTTTTAAAGTTCACTGTGTTGCAATGTATATGTTCAAGCAACTCCCCCATGGTGAAATGGAGGTCAGAGTGAAAAAGCATGGTTGTCCTGGAAAGCACTTCAAGGATGCCCAATGGCATGTTTTCAGTGCAGTCTGTTGCAAATCGGGAGCAATGTAATGGCAAAGTAAAGCAATTCATAAGCCTTTTTGAGGTGCAGTAGAGTGAAAGCATGTAAGAAAATATGGTGCTATGAATCTTGTGACAGAATGAATTTAATGTGCTGAACTACCTATGGTAACCTGCATCTGCTTAGTCTTGTTTACTGTTCTTTGTGCTAATGTTACCACCCTTCACCACAACTGTGCTTATAAGAACTGACACTACAATCTCTGAACCATGCAGAAATATACATTGGTATTGCTTACCTTGGTCTCACTTGAAAATACGCACCTATATTAACCATAGTAAAAATGTACCTGACACCATGTAACGGGAAGCAAGGCCTATTCCTTTCCTTGCAGCAGTAACTGCTCCAAAGCCACACCCTACCTGGACAATGGTGGTATTGAAAGTTCTCATCAACTTTACCAACAATATTAAAGGCACAGAAAGCACTTGCATTAATATAGACTGAAAAACACTGCACTGAAATGCAGTTTTCTTTTTTTTTTTCCTGAAGTTTTCTTCTGTATATCTTGAGCTTCATCTGCCTGCTAGGCAATATGTCCCCCCCTGTAGTGTAATATTTCCTTTTCTGCTTTTCTTTGGAACATCAAGCATACTGCAACAGAAGCATTTAAATTCAGATTCACATGGACCAATCCTAAAACTGGCTAGGAAAGGTTATTCTGAGAAGAATTAGCTAGCAATTTAAAGTTTTTAAACAAGGTACTAAGAAGGACTGAAGGCATTGTTTCGAAAGGATGCAAATAAATAAGTGCATTTATGTTTCTTGTTTCCAGAATCTTCCTTAGGTTTTTGCCTCGTTATATTAGTGTTGTGACTCATTTCCTACATTGGATATAAAAGAAATAGAAGACATGATGGTTTTCTTATGAAAAGAAACAAATTGCCAATTTCAGCTTTCAAAAGTTTTACTTTGGTTTGAACTATATTTACACGGTTCATGACAAGTACAAACACCTTTACATAGTGCAAGATCAAAGTTTCCAATGAACATAAGACAGATTCTGTTTGTGTAGGACCAGACCAAAAAGTCGTACGTTTCTATGGCTCCAGCACTGTCAGAACTCACCCCTATTTTGCCAGAGTTTACGATGACACCATAGACACCTTTGACACTTGCACAGAACAACATAATCATCTTTTAAAATCTCACACTTTTTTAATATCAGTAAGACATTATTGAAACATTTTATTGAAGACATTTTAAAGATTTTTAATTAGAAGTTTTACTTAATAGGTCCACAGAGAACTATGGAAACCTTTAAATTCAGTAGGTTATTCTCTAAGACTTCCGTGATGGACATTCTCATACACTGCAGCATATGAAGAAGGGGAACAATGTGCTGGAACTGTCAAATATGTTCACTAAGCAGAGGAAGAAATAAAAACGTTTTGTTTACCACTGTAAGTTAAAGGACCTGTGCAAGGGCCTGTGCATATCTTGCAGTTATTAACGAAACAAAGCCTATGGCATTTAGTCTAGCTCTTAAAATGGTGAAGACGAACACACTTCTAAGGACAGTAATAAAAAATTATTTTTCTTAAGGTTTTTATTTTCTCTATTACAATCTGCAAAATATCTTAGGCCCCTGTTCTTCATAGGGGAACTATTTCTCACATATATCAAAATACATAAGCTTGTTTTGGTTAAGAAAGAAAGGAGGGACATTTAGAGGGAAAGTACCGCATGACAATGGAAAATACGCCACATCTGAAATCAGTCTCAATGCAATTTGGAAAAAAAGACCATCGCCACCTCAGGCAAAGAACTACTAAAGACACAATACGTATCTGAAACTAATTAAAAAAAGAGGTCAGAGAAGTGATCAAATATAAATTTCCTTGGAAGGAAAACTGCTGCTGAGATATAAAGGCCCTTCTTTAAATGGGGACATTTTTTTAAATTTAGTTGTCATGGTTTTCATCTTTCCCTTCCCTAACTTCACTGCAGAGTGTTCTTTCAAGTGATAATGGGAAGGCAAAGCCTAGACCCATGGTCTTGTCTTAGCCAGCTCACCACCCTACAGGCATCCCAGCCTGGATGCTCTATTGTTCTTGTCCCGGGGCTGGCAGCAGAAGCCGGCACAGTGTAGGCTAACACTTATCCTGATGAAGGGAGTGCACATAGTGTGCACGGCTCTCCAAAGACCCTTGGCTGGAGCATCCTTTATGGATAAGAGGGGACTTCCTTGCCTGGAAGGCTGCTGTGAAACGGACCTTTGTGAAGAGCCATGTGAACACCAAGTCAAGCACTGCCTTAGAGATTTGCACCACTGACAAACATGGACAGTGCCTCACAAAGCTTTTCAAATTATCTTCCTCCTCCAGATAGTATTGCCTCTGTCTTGCCTTCCTCTCTTCTTCCCCTCCAACCCCTAGTACTCCTCATGGAGGCACTAAGCTCTCGCTGAAATAGTGACACCTTCTGTTCATACCTCTATCTGGTTGGATTAAGACAGGTAGTAGGACATCAGCAGATGACTCAGGCTAAGAAGTCTTAATATCTCTTCAAATGAAATGAGAGGGGAGATCCCTGTAGCACCTTCAAGGGTAGCAGCTGAGCAAACAGGAACGTTAACTTGTCAGAAGACTGCTAAGCCATTACAGTATGGCCGTGTGCACTGCAGAGATGCCATGCTAGGACACCTTGAGCACTAAAGCTGCTGCCTACTCATCTGTAAAGGAAGAAAAACAGCAGTCACCTCCCTCATGAGACAATCGTTACATGGAATGTTACCAGGCAGTCACAATAAGGCCGCCCACACAAAATGGACAATACAGATAGGTTCGCTGAAATAAGTTGTGCTGTAGCTGCACAGAAAATAAATACCGACATGGGGCTGGACCCTCAGTCTGCCCAATGCATGCAGTGTTTTCTCTTTGCTGCCGCAAGCACAAACACCCCACATTCCAGGCTGCTTCTTGGGCCTGGGACACCAACCTTTAGGTATGTGTCTGGAAGTGGAAGCAGCTGACTTGGTGATCAAGCTAGTGGGTGGCACAGCTTTGCACCGGCATCAGAACCCTACAGAGCAGAAATTGCCACTGAATTCAGGTGGGGAGAGAAGATGAACCACAGCCCAGTGCCACCCTGGAGCTGAAAGGGAAAGATGGTTTCACAGCAGGACAATGGGTCCCTCAGGCTTTCCTTCTCCAGTCAGTAGGCGATGGCACCTTTCAGTGAAGGTTGCTTGAGCTGGGTAGCAGGGGATGCATGAGCTGAGAATACTCTTTGCTTGAAAAAACAGACTCGAAGAGGGGTCAATACCTCAGGAGTTCCCTCCTGACCGCAGCAAGTATAGTTTCTCTGTGTACTCTAATCTGCATATATACTATCTGGATAGCAGCGCCATGTGGACCCCAATATTTCTGGGTGGCAGAGCAGTTACAGAGCGCAGAAGGAGGGACATAGCATTGTGTAGGCAAACAGCAGAACAGCTTCTTCATGAGTAGCAAAGGGAAGAAGGGAAGGCAGAGAAAATGTTGAGGAGCCACTTGATTTCATGGAAAGCATGTGTCAAAGCCATTAGACTTCTGATTTGGAGCTGTGCACAAACTGTGCACATTGAGCCTATTTAAATACATGACATTTTTACTATTGCCCTCAGTCTCTTTCCTATTGTTTTACAATTAGTTCTTGTTTTCCTGTCTTTAATTAAACTGTAAGCTGCTTAAGGCACCGTCATGACTATTCCTATTTATACAATGTTTGGCACACAGACTTTGAGGCATTGTCAAATGTGGAGAGAAAAAAAGAAACATAAGACAGCAAACTATTATAAAGTAAGCTCTAACTTAGAAGTCTATTCTTCTAGACTATATAAACTTTGGGTATTCAGCTCTGGAAAAGTAAAACCAGAGAAACTATTGGAAAAACAATCAATACAGAAAAATATATAACAATGTATACACATGCCCAGGGAAATGGAAATATAAGCAGGCAAGAACAGCCGCATTAGAAAGCTCAGCCTTGGATCAGTAAGGCAGCAAAACGTATGCAGGTGTCTTAGAAAAGGAAGCCAAGTAATTAGTATGCCTTAGAATAAACCAAAAATAAACAGTCCCTACAACTCTGTTCCCCTGGATTCTGTTTAAGGAGTGATCCCTGCCCTTCAGAGCATTTTGAATCTTCAGGTAGGGGATGGGACCTAGATCACATACACACCTTCACTTTCCGGAGGAGACCCACATCTGAAATCAGCATAAAATTACACAGATGAGATCAGGATTAACCCATGTAATTATCTATGTTATTGCTAGGTGTTTTCCTCAATAGTACCATTCTACTGTCATCTGGCCTCAGGTAGTCCTAGTAAGAAGCTATCTTGTATCACAAAAATAGGCTTCCACATATTTTTCCTTGACAGATTTTATTGAACTGTTTAAATTTGATTTAACTATTTATGCCATGGTGAAACAGATGAAAAAAAACCCTTTTATCTAGCTGAGCGTTCATTGCAGACAGGGCTCTAATTTATTCCTTCAAACTCCTCTTAAATTCTTGTCACATGGATGATTTTGTTGACCTTCGGTTATACAAATCTTGGTTCCACTCCAGCCACATCCATGTTGTGTTCTGTAGATCTGACCTCCGCACCATCAGTTATTTTTTCACTGCTCTTGCAAGAACAGCACATGAGGATACCTGAAAAAACCTGGTGATGTCAGTAACTTCACATGAAAGACAAAAGATGAAATAATACCCCTTGCCTGGGGTGTGGGGGGAGTTCCCAACTAGAGCCTAATCAGGACATTGACATCTAAGGATGAAGATGTTATGCAATATTTTTTCCCTAAAATTAAGGCCTTTCAGATAAAGAAAGAGAACACGTTAAAAAAATATTGAAGATAAAAAGGCAAAAAAAGAATACCTCAAAACTCAACATCCACAAGTCTCAACACAGGCAGCTGGGTGTGAACATTTTATACATCTTAACTTATTTGATTTGTTTTGGAATATGTTACTACCCTTTCTGCAGTAGTGACCTCATCACTTAGCCTTAGCAACTGCTGCTGCACTGACCAATGAACAGCACAGAGACTGCAGGGTGAATCTAAGCATTTGACTAGGAGAATAGAGAAAGATTACATGTTCCAGAAAAGCTTTTTCCTGGACCAGGAATGGATAGTTATGGCAAACAGATGGAGGGAATCAAATCCAAAACACAGTGTGTGACCTATCTCAGATAGAGTCTCCTTCTTGCTTTTTGTTTTGGCAAAGCTCGAGTATCTCTGATTCCAACAGAATGTTCCTGAGCTGCAGATCTTGTCAGCAGGCTCCAAGCTGCAGCCCTCCCCCTATCAGGACTTAATGGACAACATAGTCCAGCAGTAAATATTGACTTGAGAGAAACTTATGCGAGAAGTAACATAACAGAAAACCCAAACAAGATTACTATTCCAAAGTCAAGGGAACCCATTTTTGCCTTTCAGCTATGTGACAGACTTGGTTTCACATTGGCCAGACCAGGCAGCTGTCTCAAGTCTCTTAAAAGCCACAAACGGGAAGGAAAATGAACTCTGAATAGGGCTGCACCCCGTTGTTAATCTCCCTAAATCAAAGGGTGGAAACAGGACTCTATTTCTCTGTTTGACAACAGAATGACAACATCCCAAGTGAAAAATGGAAGACTTGGAGATGTGCTAACAGAGGTATGGGTCAGAAAGGCAGGAACCAAGACTGCCAGCACAGCAGCTGGTATCTAAAGGACCCAGTCCTGCACTTATGAGAAGCCTTTGGTTATTTGATACCTGTTCTCTAGAAAGGAATTATCACTCTTTAACAGCCTGCTAAACATGAAAAATAAAAACTCAGAGGGAAAACAGAAGGAAGGGAAAGAAGGCAACAGAACAGCAAAATCTCAGACCAAAGTCATCCTGTGTGGCCTGTCTTCTTTTGTGTGAGTCAGGAAGAGAAACCATCACACAGAAAAATGTCATTGATATTAATAGTCATGAGGAGAGTAACACAAAACATTTAGAGTGAAGACATTTGAAATTTACGGTCTTCGAGTTTGCCAGCAACTACCGCCCTTTTCAGTCTGCCAGCTCTGCTCCTCATGTGAGCATCCCCCAACCTGTTTCAGCAAAAGCAAACTGGGTTACCTTGAACAGCCTGAGAAGAAACTCTTGGTCAGCCCACCCCATTTTGAATGAAATGGCTTCAGGCACGATTGCACTAACAGCTATGCCAGCAGCCCAGGAAGGACTGCAACCTTTGAGAAGGAGGAGAAGTGATATCAAGCGGCTTGAGAAGGAAACCTCTTCAGCATGGATGCATACTGACTCACAGCACATGTGACTGCAACTAGAACCAGCAACTATTTCCTTTCCAGTCCCCTATTCCTGCACAGCTATTTTGCTCTTTTTGGCTGTTCCTACCTGCGTCAGACATGAATGCTTGTCTGCCTCTCACATACAGCAGGGGCATGAAGAACTTTTTATTTTGCTTTGCTCTGAAAGCAGCACTCATCTCAAAATATATCAGATATTGTCTGCCTGTGGTATTTACAGCTTCCTGTCATCTCCAGCCAGAGACCCCTCCTAGCCTGGAGGTTTGTGGCTGAAGTTGCAGTCTTTTCTCTCTGGCATAGTTCTGGTTTTGTCCAGTCTTTGTCTTATGTCAAATATATTTGCAGCCACCAATATAGGAAGCATACCCTACCTACCTCTCCTCACATGCTACTATACTAGAGCACCCGCCCTGAAAACGAATGTGTCCCTGGTTGCCATGGAGGGCTGTACCAGGTGTAACTCCCAGAGCCTGAGTGGGGGTTATCTCAGGAGATACCTGCTCTGAGTTCAAAGCTCTCCTCCAGGCTGTGGAGGCGAGTGCCACCTGACCCAGACACCTTCTGCCACAGCAAGCTGTGGCCAAACCATGACTAATGTGGGGGGCTACCTAAGATACCTATTTCTGAATCACCAAAGAGCTTTGTCTGGCTTTCTCCTGCTTCTTTATTCAGGGTATTTCTGAGCCTGTGGAGAAGCTTTGGCTTAGGCACAGCATGGTTTCTGTTTATTTTAGATGACCCTTTGTGACTTCTGTCTGGTCCATGTCCTTTCAGGAGTAGGGTGGTGCTTGAAAATGGAGTGGTTTTAGTCATTCTCAGAGACTTGGACACTAAGGTCCTCCTAAATCCTCCTTTAGTCACTAAATTGCTGTAAGTTTTTCTGTGCTGGGGTCTGTTTCTGGCTATGTCTTTTTATACTGTGAGAACAATGGGATTCAGATGTGGGGGAAGGCCTGCAGGGACTACTGTAATACAAATAATGCATTAGTACGACATGCCGCTTGGAGTGTGAAAACCATAGTATAAAATCCTAACAGCAGCATTCCTTTGCTGTTCTGGCAAATAAAACTCAATTGCAAACACAGAAAATGGATGCATGTGCACCTGAAGCAAAATAGCCTCTCAGCCTGAGAGACGTGTAGTGGAAACTGCTGTGCAGCGTGTGCCAAGTCACCGTCCTGAGTGAGCGTCGTGAACTGCCTTTCCCACACACCTCCCTCAGGCAACAAAAGAGTCAGATGCCAGGATTTTTGCTAGCTTGGCATTACACAAAAGGCCTGTGGGGTGGGTACAATGGAATTTAGGCTGGGCAGGGAGGCAGGACGCAGCAGCATGAATCTCCAGCAAACAATGGCAACAGCAGGATCAAAACAGCAGGCAGAAAGTATATTCACAATTACCAAAACAAAATATCTGCAGCTACAAGGACATCATATCCTCAGCTGTATCGCCAAGCAGGATCCCACTGTTGTTAACATAACCACTACAGAATCAGGTGTGTATTTCACACAGTCCGATGCATATTATCCAAAAAGGGAGGTGAAAAGCAGAGGGATTAAGCTAAGGCAATAAATTCCAGTCAATTCCTCCAGGTTAACAGGGCATTATTAAACCAGACAGTGTCAAGGCTTCATCACATAACAGAAGCACAAGCATTAATGCACAGAAGCAACAGGACAGAAATTCAGGAGAGTTGACAGCAACAGAATCTGGTACAGAAGAAACATATACACAATATAAACAATAGAGGGAAATATGCACAATCACATTTGAATCATAAGTGCCCAAATGAGAAACACTGGAGAAAAAAGTCATCTAATTTTATGGAAACCTGTCAACTTAATCCTTCCTTTTAGAGGGGAGGAGGAGGGGATAAAAATGGTTTGTGCTCTCTGTCTTGATTGAATAGGACATAAACAAGAGCTAGTTGGAAAACAGCTAATTTGTTTTGGGAAACTTTCAGGAAGAAAAAAAAAATATTGAAAAAAGTTCAATTAAAAATATGAACCTCTTCATTTCTCAGTGTTCATGAGAAAAGCATTTCCAGTTTTAAAGCTTCTGAATGGCACTTGCTCTATTTGAGGTCTGATTTTTGCCCCACCTTTTTCATATTGGCATTGAGGAGAGAGGGAGAGAGAAGGATCAAAATGAAAATATGGCAAGTAAAAATGGGACATTTAGTTTTTGCAAAACTGTGAATAATATTGTTGGAAAAGAACTGAACATAGACAATATACTGTGCTGGAGGGGAAAGACCTGACCTGTGATGTTCATAGAATCATACAATCATTTAGGTTGGAAAAGACCTGCAAGATCATTGAGCCCAACCATCATCCATGCCCACTAAACCATGTTATGGAGTACCCCGTTTACGCGCTTTTTTAATACCTCCAGGGATGGTGACTCAACCACCTCCCTGGGCAGCCTATTCCAATGTCTGACAACCCTCTCA
>JAVJGG010000059.1:1297219-1309116 GCA_035590195.1 Aviceda cuculoides
CAAAGAAGGCATTAAGTACCTCAGCCTTTTCCTCATCTCTGGTGGCTACATTCCCTTCTGTATCCATTAAAGGATAGCCATTCTCCTTGGGATTCTTTTTACTGTTAACATATTTGTAAAAACATGTTGACCACAGCTTTAGCAGTGAATCAGGGGCATCTTCATATGGTTATCAGAATTTGTTTTAAACCATTTTAGCAATTCTAGCACACCGAGGCAGTAGCATGCAGAACTGACTGCATCCTTCGTGATTTAGACTGTGCTGGCATTCAACATTACAACACAAGAAGACAAGAAAAGGATGAAGAAAATTTGTCTCATTTTTGTAACTAGCTAAAATATTTTGCTAAAATCCTTTCTTCAGCATGATTCTTTGGGCCAGGATTTTGTGCTGCAGGCAGAAATAAAATGTTTTATGCAGTTGATAACTTTCCATATTTGGCATAGCTTTTAGAGTTTGACCTCTCCTTGCTGCCTTCTCAGGACATTTTCTTATATGTGATATATACACCCCCGAAGTTAGAAAACAGCTAAAAACCCAACCTGAATAAATGGAGGCTGTCCATACTGTGTAGATGACCAATAATTAGTCCTCAAGTATGACACGGAATCTTGAATAGGGAATTGAATGATATTTAATTTGGGGGAGGCCTTGCAAATAAAAAGGCCTTCAGTGTGTATGAAAAACAACACATGCAGCTACTTAAAAACACTTCCCACTCCTCATAGTAGAGCAGTTCAGGTCTTCCAGCATGGTACTGCCCAGCTTAACAAGTGATAGACATAGAATAGCTTTCAGTCGACTCACAAGACCAAGGACAGAACACGATATACATTTCAGAAACAGCTACCTGGTTTGATTTTGGTTTTAGGTAGCTAGAGGAGATTTCTAAACCCACTCATATGACTATTAAGCAAGGATCTTTGAACAGAAATGGAAGGTGAGTTTTACAATCTTTCTGTGAACCCCACCTTTATGATTCCTACACGTTAGTCTCTCATCGTATTTGTAGAGACCAGGACCCTTAAGCAACACAACCACGAGTTTCCACAATTTTACCTGGCTTGTGAAGAGATAAAATATCCATATATATATATATATATCTCCACATACAATGTGGAAACTCCTGATATGAGTCAGCTGGTGAATATCAGCTTCTGCTTACAGAAGAGTAAACAAGAGTCAGTGCATCAGTGCTCGTTCACTTGTGTTTGAACACTTGGTCCTAATGTGAAGTTATCTTCCAGCAGGGTCTGGTACAAAAGCAAACATGGCAGATTTAGCAGCAGCTTGGTGCAATGCTCTGTTACTGAGCCATGACAGCCTGCCAACAATACTCTTTTCTATAAGCTTAGCAGGCACAATAGCAGAGGAACAGTTGCTGGTAAAAACTAATAAGCAACTCCTTAAGGCCTGCTGGGCACTGACTTCCTAAAATGGCCTACTAGGCTCATCTCGTCAAATATCTTTTCAATGCTTTAGTGCCTGATGGCAAAAAAAAGTTTAAGAAAATACAAATAAGTAACCAAAGTAGCCAGGAATCTCGATCTGTCTTGTGGAGGTTTTGTTTGTTTGTTTTTGTTATAGAGCATTAAAGAAAAATTAAATACAGGTTTATTAACAGGTTCTGTGATATTCCAGATGTCAGCAATTAATTGTCCAAAATCTGCTGAAACATTAAAAGCTCTTTCTGATTAAGCACTGGGGTCAGCACTAAACTTGTTCCTACAGTCCTGAACAACAAATGAAAAAAGCTCTTACTCAGATCTGATCTGCCGTGTGACTCATCTAATCTTGACATTTTCCCAGCAGCTGGAAGGAAAAGTGAAGCAAAGGCTCATTCTTCAAGAGAGAAACTCAGTACATGGTTTTGCACAGGCAGATGGCTGGTTCTTTCTAATGATTTTTGTGCTGATACTGTGCTTAGGTTTATGAGCACAAGCCTGGAGCGAGGGGCGGGTGGGAGAGGGGGAGAGGAGCTGCTCCCGGTTACAGAGTAAACAGAGGGTAAGCAGAGGCTTGACCACTTTGCTTCTCAGCTGGAGCCAGGCTGATTGCTGAAACCATTAGAGTAGCAGCCCTGGCAGCAGGCGGTTCGTCAGCCTCCAGGCCACCATAAAACAGGAGCTCCTTTTTTCCACAAGAAGAAAAGGCCAGTGTCTCTAAAGCAAGCGCTTTACCACATGGTCCTTTTGGTGGAGAGAAAACCTGATGCTGTATCTCAGAAAGTGGGGGGGAGGAGAAGAAAAAAACCTGCTCTTTTCCAGTACTCATGTACAGCCTTCTTATTTGTAGGGAAGAAAATACAGGCAACACAAGCACACCAGAGAAATATTTGTAATTGTTATATAGTTGCTTTTCTAAGTTTTTTCTCACTGCTTTTCTCCAGAGCTGTAACACCAAACCAGTTTAAGGACTCCACAGCATTACAATGCTACCTTTTCTACCCCCAGAGCTCAAGGCATTTAATACAGAAAAGGTATCTTCTGAACAAGTGTGGGCTGTGTGTCCCCATCATGCAGCACCTCGGCAACCCCAGCCTCCACCACAGCCTCCAGAATTTCTTGTAACACATTTGTTAACATGCTGCTAATAGTAAACATTAACCCAGTTTTACCTACAGGGAAAGTGAGTAAGAAAAAGCTGGGATAGTCTAAGTGTAGAAATGAACACTGTCAGGATCTCTCAAGATTAATTTGTGAGCCTGTTGCGCCTCTTACTCCAGCAGATCAGCATTTGCTGCAGGAGGCCTTACTGAAAACACGCAGATACGTCAAGATATCTGAAGAGCATGACCTATTATTATGTACTGCCATCATGCAATGATTACAATCTTTATTTATACAGTTGGATTCGTGAGACAACAAAGTTCACAAGTGGCATCACAACTAATGTAGTCTACTCCATTTCTTCCCTTTTTTTTTTTTTAATATGCTTTCAGTGTAACTGGTAGACTTTTAACTAAAAAAAGGACATAGGATCTGTGTTTATCAGCAGCTAGGTGTTTCAGAATAACTCTAAAGAACTAGAATCCTTTTCCTCTGTTTTCAAACTTCTAATGTTTTCAACATTATTTATTCTTTAAAACCTTAACTTCTCCATCTACCACATGCTCTGATTCTAGTAGAAGTGTTGTAATGTTGCTATGATTCTCAACCATGTTTCCGCTGACTTAACTGGAAATAATGATATCGTAGCAGCAAACCACTTGAGCATTAAGTGTCTGCCAGTGATTTCTGCCTCCCCACACACCTCAATCTTGCAAATTCTACATATGAAATCTTTAATATTTTCTCACTGATTTCATAAAACTACCTTTTTTCTATCTAGACCAACACCTACCTACATGCTCACAAGCTGACTTCATCCTCTCTAAACATGCAATCTGGAACATGCACACTCCACTGCTTGAAGTAAAGGTTTAGCTCCATTACTTTAAGGAAGGAGAAGACTTATACCTCAATAAATGATCACGTTTCAAAAAGCCAAGTGACCATAAAGCAAATTAGGCAGATCTAAGCTTGAGGTCTGCCTCCATATGTTGTGTTTTCCCCTCTCATGTGACAGAATTGATGTCAGACAGGGAAGTCAGCTACAAACACCTTTTCTGGGGCCATTACATGATGAGCTGATGAGATTCGTTGGAAGCTTAGACCCGGGCTGCCCTCAGATTACAACGATCACAGCACCAAATTGCATGTCCCCTAATTAGGCAACAAGGGCATACAGAATTTGGATCAGAAAACACTCCCACCAGCAGTGTAGCTATAGCCAGAAGAGCTGCTGGGGATGGACAGAACAGCCCAGCAGCTGAGGAACTGCTTTTCCCACTGTTCATTCATGGTTTTAATTACTGACAGTTTTTACCTATTTTCTGGCAGTTTAATTCTTATATCCCAAGGTGCTTTGAAAAAACTAGTTTTCCTATCTGTAATGAAGGCATGGCGAGGGGAAATGATTTCTTAAAGCTCACCCACTGGGTTTATAGTAGAACTGGGAACCTACTTTGGGTCTCCCAAATAAATGATGAGTGCTTTCATTGCTAGTCCAAACTCATACTGTATTTAACCATCTCAATCACATTTGGTCTGGCTCTCTGCTGCAGACACAGCTTAAAATATACACCACAAGAACTGATAGGGTTTTGAAATGGAGTTTGCAAAAAACTTACCTGGATGAAATATTTTGAAATTCAGATTTTCCTTCATACTCTTCAAAGAACTGTGTTCAGTAATTTTGTAGTGGAGCCAGACAGGGATTCAAGCTGAAGCAGCCAAAGCAGAGGCATTTGGAGAACACTGTTTTCATCAGCATTTTGTACAGGTTTTGTTAGATTTTATCTCCCTTGTGCTGGTTGATTGCTGACTCTGACCCCTTCTACATGTGTCTCAATTTCTTCATCCCCTCCCTCCCCAGCAAAGACTCTTAAATAAAATTACTGCTATTGTTGTGTTTGCATGTAATATTTCTTTTCCTTTCTGTCCCATCCATTTAAAATCATCATCTATTCAAGACAGTCTGTTTTTCTGTGTTTGTAAATTATGTGACATATGATACCCAAACTGAAGACAGGCCCTCAGGCACTAGCAGATGAACTTTGGCACTTCTTGATGAAGTGATTAATGCATCTACCTCACATTTCTGCCAGAGGTCACTGTCATCCTGGAGCAAAGGGAGATACGTGCTTGCTCTTCAGCCACCTCACTTCACTGCTCAGGGTATTAGCACAAACAGCTTGCAACTGTCTGTACAAGTTTCTGTTCCAGGCTGCGAATTGCAACAATTGAGGAAAAACAATAAAACTGTTCATCCATCCATATCTTGCAAATTATTTTCCTCAACTGCTGATCTCCATTGCTCAGAATAAAAATATTATTTCAGTACCAGCATGTTTAGCACTTCAGAAGAAGAATTTACACAGAATAAATTGTACAGCTCCTTAGTAAACAGTTTCCATCCTTATGTTGGATCAGTTTGAAAGGAAAAGCTGTAGGAACAGTAAAAATTCTTCTATAGCTACAAGAGTGCTTGTGTTATATCCCTAGTTCTGCCATCTCAAAGACCAGAATAATTTAGTAAGTCACAAACATTTAGAGGGATTTGTTCAGCGGCCTGAAGAACAATTAGGCAAATTCCTGTTGAGTTTGAGAGCTGGACTTCTAATTGCCCCTATGATGTGAACACCTCTCACTCCAAAATATAACAAATATAACTTTTCACTTGTACTGAATAAGTAGGTGATATCACCATTATTTGCATTCTCATGGGATTTAACAGTTAAATATTTCACACCAGAACAGAAATAGGACTTGGGACACTTTTTGTGGCTTCTTGGTCTCCCTTCCCTGGCTGCCACAGGCACCGCCACAGCCCCTGTGCCCAGCGTGCCCCACTGAGACCAGGGCTGCTGGGCATGCCTCTCACCCATGCGCCCACACTGTCCCAGGGACCGGGCAAGAGAAAGGCAGCCCTGCCGACCACTGTCCTCATTTGCAGGTAGTTTCCAAGGTTTCTATCTCTGCATCCTCCATGCTAAATTGCCCGGTCCAAGAAGAGGAGGTGTTACCAGCCATGGGGGTAAAAAGGCTACCCAGAGCATGAATGGGAGAAAAGGGTCATGCCCATGCATCCAGCATGCTTCCCTGAGCAAGGGCCGTAGTCTTGCTGCAGGCTGGAGCATGGAGAGAAACCTGGAGAGCAGTTTGGACCACCAAAGGCTCTTTTTTTTTCTTCACAGAAGCCCGTTGTGAAAAAAGGAAGTGGGGAGCAGAAAAAGAGACGGTTTGGGACCCAACCGGCCCATAAAGATAAATAACATCCTCATTTCTCGTTTCCTTCATTGCCAAAGGCATGTTAGCCAGACAGAGCTGTGCTGCTCACAAGTGAGGTAAAAGGAAATTAGTAGGGAAGTCCTGTGGCATCAATTAGCAAAGAAAAGGAGCTTGGGGGAAAAAACCCTCTCTTTCTGATCTTCAAACCCTTTTCTTTCCACATCACTGATTTCTATGCTTCCTATTGGGTTTACCAAGAATTATTCTCCCCTTCCTGCCTGCCCCCACCCCCCCCCCTTAGCAGGTAACCACCTCACCAGCCTCTAATCAGCTGTGAGGGTGACTCAGACTCAAACCATGCGTTTGTATCCTACTAGGCCACTTTCATCCACCAGCAGTATTTGCTGTATGCACTGCCCAGTTTACCTCTCAGTTCAAGTCTACACACAGCTCCAGGCTGCATCTTGTGCAGTCCTCCTCGCCTCCTGAAGCCAGAAGGGGTTTGTAAGTTTCACTGAGTATCAGTGGTTAGGTCCAGCCTGCGGACTACAAGCTAAAGAGCCCTGGATTTTGCTGTTGAAAAGGACTGATAAATAAAATTGGTCTTAAACACTTTTTAATTTCTGTTTCTGTTATAGTTCAGAATATTCCTTTATAAATTGTCCCCTCTGTAAATGTATAAGGGCATGATTTAAGAAAACGTCTTTTATCACTGAAAATATGGAAGGGTAGACTTATCTATTCCATATTTTTAATTTGCTTTGGGAAGAGAGGATTCATTTAATCAACCTAGAACTTTCTGCTTGCCTAATCTTTCTCTCTTTCTCTCTCAAGATTTCTCAATCCACATTCCTCTGAAAGTAGAAAGGGCCCTAAGCAATGATATGTTTGAAGTTTACCTGGCAAGGAAGGAACTCTTGGACTGAAATGTGTGTCCACAGATAAGGTGGGAAATGAACAGTTTCATGTGTTATGAAATTTACAGTTTTTACCACAGGACAGCTAGACTGCCTTATTTCAAATATTGGCTGAACAGTATTTACTGATTGCTCTTAGATACAGCAAAAAATATGTCATGGTTTCAAGTTGTTTTTTATTTGCTTTACATCAGTGAAATCTTCCTCAATAAAAGAGTGTAGAAAAGCTTCCTTACTCTGCTATAAAGTAGAAAGACCTGAAAAGCAGGTTATGAAGAGCTCTGAAAAAAAGACATACTTAAAAAAATAGGATTTTTTACTTTTTGTCAACAAATTAGTTTTGGTAACTTCCACCAACCCTGAAATCATGTATGAAGTGGTTCCTATATGAAAGAAATAATGGATTTCTGTCTCCTTGGTGAAATTTACAGCTGAACTCCAAAGGTAGTAGATATATTTTGATCTCATATACTACAAAGTACATTCAAGAAAAAGAAGTATGACACTTTTAATCATTTACAACTGGCATATAGTTCCTCAAACATTTTAAAAGCTGAATGCTTATAAAAAATTCAAACAAACCTGAAGCTTACTAAAATTTTCTAAACACTTTACATTTCTTTGTAAAAGCCTACATAATACCTCTTTTGCCAGGCTCTAGGTTATCTTCCATTTACGGTTTCATCCTATCTGAGCAGACCCTTCCTGTCTCGCTTTTTGGTTCAGGATGCTCCACTCCCTTTTGTTTGAGTAGTAGGAAGTTCACAGTTCCAACAGGAAGACCCCACCTTCCCAAGGCAAATCAGATGTTATTATATGACTCATTTTTCATGGATAACCTTGATAATATGACATACACTTGATTTTTTTTAAAAAAAAAAAAAAACAACACAACCAAAAAAAAACCCCCAAACCAAAAATCACAAGAGATTTAGTTGAGTTTTGGGGGTTCCTCTTTCCTTCCCTTTTTTACATATACATACCACATTTTCTGTTTCCTTCAATACATGAGTAGCTTCCATTTCTCACTGTTTCATAAAGAATGACAAATCATTTGATCTGCTTTCTCAGTCTTTACATACAACATGTATTTGAAGGTAATTTCAGTTTTTAATGTACCTAATAGTCAGTACAGCTTGATACTTCTGGCTGAAAACCAGTGGGCATATGGAACTTCAGTCAGTTCCCTACATGTAGACAAATAGGCATAGGGCTCATGTTTCTAGCATAAGTCAGGAGGCTACAAATAAAACACAGAAGCTACAGAAGATATTTCATCCCTTCTGGAGTAACATTTGAAGGCCAGGAGGAATACAATAGAGGAGGAATACAATAGAGTATTTCAAAAAAATATGCAATGCTTATCTTTAGGCAACTAAATTAAGACTATTGTGTCTAAATTAATATACAAATAATGTTAACTGCAACCTTGTTCAGGTTTGGAGAGTTCTGTGTTAAAATCTCATGCTATTTCCATGACCTGAGACTATAACATTTACTGTGTTTCCCCTACTGTTAAAGAATTCACCTAGCAACACAGATTAACATGATGCAATTAAAAGTGTTTAAGTTATACAGAAGAAAATGGAAACTCCATAAGAGTCGAATGTAATTTGGGAGCCTAAATCCTGTTATGATCCCATGTTGCTAGACATTCAAGAGAAAATGATGAAGACTCCTGAGTCTAAATTTTGCAGCAAAACTGGGAAATATTTGACAGCTCTTTATAGCTTTCACTGTGATACCTGAGATAAGCAAAGATCCTCAGGGATCAAATCCAGAGCAAAACTATGTGTGAGAGAAAAAAAAAAAAAAAAAAAAAAAAAGATTTGCAAAGTAAAAGTAACTCTATGCTAACTTCTGGAAGACTTACTATCATTTTAGAGTTTTAATGGTTGAAGTGGATTATGGCTGAGACAACTCATGTCTGCTGCAGCATAAATTCCATTATATTAAAAATTTAAATGTTTGAGATTATACATTGTACTGATGTACATCAAGGAAACCTTTGATTGGGAAAGAAGTCAAAGAGGGCCACTGGTTATCTCAAGGATCCTTCCTTGGCAGCAGTGGGGTTTACTCCCTGCTCCTCCATGCACCACAAAAGAATCATGCCAGCTTTTTAGATGGTTCAGCCATGCTTCCACTTGCCTTGTCTCATCTTCACAGTGGGACTACTTGTCCTGCCAGGGAAATTCCAGCTTCAGCTGCTGAAGCAGGTGGCTGTCTCCCAAAAAGGCATGAAGCTCAGGTTTGTTGGTCTCACTTGAAATAGGGGTAGAGCTTTAGGCCTGGGATTTCACAGGTTATGCAGTTGCCTGGCTATGCAGACCACCTCTGTTCAATGGTTGCCCTGATGGTGAGGAGGACATCTGCTGCGGTGAACTGGGGTTACAGCTCGAGGAAGGGCATGGCCTACTGCCCTGGGCCACTCAGTGATAAAAAAGCACTTTTTCTGTTCCATCTGAGGACCTTGAAATTATTTTGGAATATCCTGTTTCAGTGACCAGGACAGTGGAAAGAGAGAGGGGACTTTTTGGCAGGAATCACCTGGCTCTTTCCCTCTCCTGCAGTACTCACTGAGGCAATAGGGAATGGGCAGGGCAGAGTTGCAGGAGGAGGAGAGGAAACCCCTCCTGCCTGTTCTCTGCCTGGAAGGGAGGTCAGAAACATTTGTCTGGCCAAGTCACATATCTGTAAGTCTTCATTTGTCAATACCACAGTCTCCGCATATATCATTACCAGGGGTGAGTGAGAGAAAAAGGGGCAGATACCCTAGTGAAGCTTTCTTTCCCATATTTTCTCCAGTTGGGGTGGACAGAAAAATGTGGAAAGAGGCAAGAAGTGGCATGGCCATGAGGTCTGGGCTTGTCAGGGATGGGTATTTTCACTGGAGGGCCAAGACAACTGAGCAGCTTGGTACTCTCTGTGATGCCTTATGAGGAACAGGAGCTGTTGGCACTGTGGCTTCAGGCAGGAGATGGGACAGCCAGCCCACCATCTGCAGAAGACCAGGGAAGTGCCCAGGCCAAGGCTGGGAATGAGCAGCTCCCAAGGCATTCTTGCTCTGAAGGTCAAATGGCAGTGAAAACATTGAGGATGAAGCTGTGCAACCTGGACAGAGAAGTGTCTGTCAGCCCTAGCTGGGCTGTGACACATTGGGTGTGCAGCTCTGCTAGCAAGGAGGATGTTCTTCAGTGAGCCCCTCTCACTGTAGCCCAGCGGACAGGACTCCAGCTTGCAAGTGGCAAGGGAAAGGCACTGAGTCATGTGTAATAGGGTCTGATGTGGATGAAGGTGTGGGTTAACAGAGAGCAGGAACAAACCCAGTGCCTGGGATATTGCTCTGGCTCTCTCTCCTACTCTGGCAGCAGTGAAGAGGAGTGGTGACAGTTGCCTGGGAAGCATCCCAAGACAATTTTTCTCCTGCACAGGCAATGGAGAGCAGGTCAGAAAAGGCCAGAATTGAAGAGAAGGAGAAGAGAGCTCCGCAGGCTGTCCTCTGGGTTCAGAGAGATGCTGGCAGCCCTGGCTATACTTATTTTAAACTCACAGCTTTGCAGCAGAAGTGGGAGAGTAAGGTATGTGGCCAGAGAAGGGGCAGAACAGCCATAGCAGCTTTCTTGCCCAGGCTGGTTCAGGAAAGACTGCCATGGAGGCCTTGGTTAACACAGGGGTGGCCAAAGAGAGATAGGATATTGCCAAGTGTGTGGACGGTCCATGGGCTACCTGGGTGTGTGGCTGGGACTTGTGTTGGTGACACAAGTTGGCTTAGATAGCTAAGCCTCAGAAACTGATATCTTTGGGGAATAGGGCTGGCTCAGAGGGTTGGAATCAGCAAGGTGTGCAAAAGGCTTAGCATCTTCAGAAAAAAATCTGAATAAATTCAGTATCAATACTTTGACCCTGGAGTCATTCCTGAGCATAAGATATCTAGCAGTCAGTAAGACTAACATCATGTAACATATTTCTATCTCCAGATATTCAGTTATAGCAGTTAATCAATAATTATGGTAACCACTTCATTCACAAATTGAAAACCTCTGGAGGTCTCTTGCAACCTAAATTATTCTATGTATCTATAATCTTCATTTTCAGGCAGGTTATAGTTTCAAAAAACTATTCCAATTACATTACGATGTCTGTGTGACATCTGAAAGTTAGATCTTATACATTCTCTCAAAACATTATTACAGTACGCTAAGCTTGGTTTTACATCAGTGCTTTAACACTCCTGGACCACTGTTTATCCTTTGCCTGCAAATGATGAGACGAACTCTGCTCTCAGGGTGTACAATGACATAAGTTCATGGCACTTACATATACTTCTCTGTTGTTCATTCCCTGGGGATGAACCCCTTTTATTCACATTCTGTACACTTGCCTGTCCCGTGCATACACATCCACTGACATGCAATCTCAGTCAGCATCCTATTATCCCACAAAGATCACACTGGAGCTGGAATAAGGAATTCTGCATGCGGAAAAGTAATCCTGTGACATTTTCAGTGTGACAAGAACCAGGACATGCTATAATTCTAACCAGACAGTCTGTTACTGGAAGATACATGGTCCAATTTCTTGTTGAAAATACAGCTTTTAATAGGGACCAGAACTTTGGGGTGCTAATCCAAGCCAAATTAAACTTTGTGTATTTTGAGACTTAACTATCACTACCATGTTATGTACTTTTTCGATATTTTGTAACTCTTTTACTACTTCCTGTTTGTCATGTAATGTCTTCTTTGCTGGGTTTTGATGAAAACCAATGCAAAAGTTAGAAAAAAGAAGCAGCTATGAATGTTAGGCATCAGTTACACTTTAACACCTTTAAATGAAACTGTTTATTATACTTACAGGGTCAGTTCAGAAGAAAAAAAGTGCAAAACTCTTCCACCTGAAATCTATGGAAGGAGAGAAAAACCTCAAATGGGGAATTCAAGGGGAACAGGAGGCCGTCGAAAAAGGAGCATAGTGCTGGTGTATGAAGATAAAGTCAACTGACTAGCAGCCTTAATTTGCAATGTCCCTTGGTAATTTCAGAGACATTTATATTAAAACAAACCAACTACATTTTGAAGTTAAAAGTTATGGTCAATAGGAGAACAGCAGTTTTCCTAAAGGCGTGATTGACAAGTCTGTGTTCTGCATGTTGGGACAGAGTCCCTTTAATAAAAGAAAAAAAAAAAAAAAAAAGGGGGGGGGGGG
>JAVJGG010000059.1:1320970-1358548 GCA_035590195.1 Aviceda cuculoides
GCATCACTTGTTTTTCTTGGGTTTTATTTCTCTTTTTTTTGTTAACCTCATTATTATTATTATTATTATTATTATTATCATTGCTATTGTTATTATTACTATTATTATTATTATATTTTGTTTAAATTATTAAACTGATCTTGTCTCATCCCATGAGTTTTACTTTTTTTTTTATTCTCTTGCCCATCCCACCAGTGCGGGGGGAGGAGTGAGCAAGCAGCTACATGCTGCTCAGTTGTCACCTGGGGTTAAACCATGACAGGCTTCAAGGAATCAGTTAAGACTGTGCAGCAGGAACACAGTATCTTTTTATTCTTCACGCTGCCAATGTTGAGACCCTTCCACAAGAAGGTATTCAACTGCATAAACAGCCTTTGGGACAGATGTTAGGATACCTCAGAAAAGTAACATACATGTTGCTAAGATGGTCAAAAACTAGCTAAGAGACTACATATACATTGAAAAAGATAGTAGGGTTCAGTATGGAGGTGACATTACTTTCATTCCATAAACAGGCTTTGGAAATAAGTGTGGTGTTTATCTCAAAAACAGTCAGGGAATATTTTAAGATTTTGTTATTTTTCTCATACAACTAATGTGGTTTCCATTCTTTAGGACCACTCACACGTGATAAGTGGATGCACTCCCCAGATGCACTTGATTAATAAGAATACAAAACCTATTGGAGCACTTGCAGAAGAGTCCAGATTGTGAGATTACCAGATTCAAACACAGGAAAGCAAACACCTGACATCCCACAAAAAAACCAGAATGCATGAAAAGGAGGCCTGGGAATGACATTTAATGTATATACAGTTTATATTTGCAGATAGAAATATTTCCTTAATTCCCTGTGTTAGAGCTGTACCTACTAATCTATATTCCTACAGATAGAAAGGCAGATGGTTTAGATGAGTCAGTATTAGATTTCCAGATCTGAATCCATGTCAGTGGACTTAGCAAACAAGCTCAAACCACAAGTAATTTTTTCACTTCTGCTTTGGATTAGGCACAACAAAATCAAGACTGTTGTTTGATTCCCTGTGAGAAACAAACACAGAACTTCATCCCAATTCATGGTACAATGGCCAAAATTTAGCTTGAATCTAAACTCACAATAATACAGGAAAGACAGTAGTGCAAAAGAGCAATTATTAAAATCTTTCTGCTTAATGCCAAGAGACTCACCTAATACTGAGATTTGCACATCAGCTTTTTTCTTAGCTATCTGTATTTATTTTTCCCATTAAAAAAGAACATATAAAAACTAAAGAAGTGCACTTGTATTCTAAATAAAGTATTTCAATAAATAATTAAAAAAAATTAAAACTACGTGAGAGCTAATCTACAGCATGATGTATCATTACCAGTGGTCTCAGCAAAGAGATACACTACTTACATTTTGTGAAATTTGGCTTTTTTTTTGGTGCAAGTACATTTAGAAAATGAGAGATGGGCTGGGCAAACCAGAATTATAATAAAAATGGCACAAGCTGGTAACTGGCATCACAAATATTTTTTCAGGAATAGAACTTAAGGCCAGTCACAACATTCCTGATTCTTTCTTCCCTCCCTTTTCTGTTGGGGTACTTTTAAAATGAAAATGAAGCCTAATACATTGACAAGCTATATATAATATATGTGCTAAATAATTATAAAGTGAATTCAACTGTTAAGTTTCCATCTTTGACAAAATATTATGCACTGCCATCTCCATACTGACTTGGATCTAGTCCTCAAAATGTCCTTGGCTCAAGAATGGCTCACAATAAAGTCTTGAGCCGAAGCAGGCATTTTCTTGGCATTAGGTATGACTGTCTCTGCCCATCCCGGCAAAAGTGTTGCAATAAACAGGGCTCAGTTCTACATTTATTTATAATTTTACATAACAAATGCATTAAGGATTTACTCAATCCTTTGTAAAAAGAAAAGAAAAAAATTAGTGTCTGATAGAAGAGGTATATAGGCCAGGTGAAATGTGAGGGGGTGGTTTAGAGAAGGACAGGTCGTGGCTGAAAAGAAGCAGTGAATGTGACTTCTTAAAATACTGAGACAATTCTGTTGTACTGATATATAAATGCTGATAACTGCTGTCTTTTAACCAGAGTCCAACAGAAAGTTAACTAGAATTCCAGCATAATAAAGATGTGCTATGCCTCTAGCTTTATTTATCCACACAGTCCTGCACAAAGTAATACCACAAGTGTTTCCTGCCAGTTTCCAAGCAGACACAAAGGCTTGAGCTTCATCGGTGTATTAATTTCTTGGTGAGAAAGATGTCAGTATGTTGCCTTTTGTCTTGTCAAGGAGTTTCAGGCAATTAGCTTTTGTCTAGGCCTTCATTTAAAATGAAGACCAGAAAAAAAGACCACCTTAGTCAAAAAGCCTGATTATATTGAAAATCTGCAGTAGTGGTGATGGTTCTACACTCACACCCAATGAGTAAGACACTGGATCAGTTCTACAGTTACTGCTGTTTATAAACAGCAATATTCTGTACACATTTCCTATTACAAAAACTTTAAACAGCCCGGAACCCTTTTCTGGAAAAGGAAAAAATAAATGAAAGGCGAGGAACAAAGACAAAAATGTAACACTTTGAAGTGAACTCAGCTTGGACTATTTCTGTAGTATTACATCACTGCTGGGAAACTACTGTACTGTGGTCATTTACTGGAAAACTAAATGCATAGAATATGGAAGACATAAAAATTTAATAAACTGAAGGTAAAAGCAGTGAACTATGCTAAAGTCAAGTTCTGAAGGATTTCAATTAAACTCAACTAATTTATATACAGAAACCAAAAATGGTCTTGAGAATTTTCACTTTCTTGTCATGGTTACAGACAGGTTAAATGCTTCCAAGAGCTATCATTTACATTTATTTGACTTACTCAGTCTTTCATTTAATGTCATTAACATATGGTTAGCCTTAAATATATTTAACACCAATTTTACAGCTTAAAATAAATCCAGTGTTCCAACTCCATTTATTTGTTTCAAAGCCCAAACTGTGGGCCAAGGAACATTTCTAGTGTGCTGTTAAAATCAATGACATTCTTCTGTTGACTGCAGACAATATTGACTCAAGCTACACACCCAGAGCCCTGGGTCTCAGGCAGTGCAACTTAACTCATGTGCATCAGAAAACCAGTGACTGGGACCCCTGGTAGGACCTTGGTTCTGTTCCCTAAAGGGCAGTGCAATATCAGAATAGAGGGTCTTCCCTCTTGTTGGTTTAGCAGCAAGACTGAATGGGCACATAAGGCTAAACATTGCAATCATTAATGACAGCTGAGTCGTGAAATGCAATACAGCAAAAGGACGCCTGTCATGATATCAACAACCACTAATGCCCTAGAGGCAGATTAGGCTTCAAAATTGTCATCTTTCCACCACAAACCTCATCTGATCTTGTTTGTTCCAGAGATACAGAAATGGAAGAAAGGGATAAATGGTCTTCCATATTACATGTATAAAAAAAATATCCTCATGGAAATGTATGTTCTTTATGAGTAGAGTTTAAAAATTTTCTTTGAAATCTAATATTTCCCATGTAACTTCAGGCCTATCATTCTTCTGATCAGGAGTTGGCAGAGTGCTTAATGCCATGTCTTCTGTCAGATTATTCCTGCAATGTGTGCTTTCATTTCACATTTAATTAAGAAGTGCACTCAAATAAGAAGTGTCAGCACCTGCTTAAACCTCCTTTAGGTGCACCAGCTTCCTGAAGCAATAATTTCAGCCTGCTGAAGGGTGATATGAAACCAGCAGTACCATTTCAGCGGTGTGAGAAGAGGATGGTGCCCACCACTCTTGGCATTGTGACAGAGCAGTTCTGGCAGTTCTAAATGAGGCTGCTACTGGGAGGCATTGTGAAGGACACAAATAACAGCAAAACTGGTTGCTCCTTCAGAGTATCCTTGATCTCATCTGATGTTCTGTGTTGTAGAAATTTAGGTTTAGTCATGCAAACAAAGGTTACCACACTGTTGAATCTTAACTAAAAAATACATTTCAAAGCAATGCTGAATGAAGAGGGGATTTTCTTCATATGCAAAGTATCTCATCAGGCCCTGTAGTCATATTCTGCATAAACTTAATTAAAACAATGGCATATCTTCTTCTTTGTATTTGCTTGTTTCATATATATGTAAAGCTAAAACACCTGTAGTGTAGAATGTCTTGCTCTGAAAAAATACGTAAAATTCCCATATATTAATTTGCACCAGAAAGTTCAACACCTCATTGCAGCCAGTGGCCTTTCTTGCTAATGCACATTTTCAGCAGTTTGGTGTATATAGTTGCTGGAGAGAAAAAGTATTTATTTTCTACAGCAAATGATGCCTGCCTAGTTTTAGCAAGTCATAGATCTACCACAGCTAACTTCTAATCTGATGCATAGACACCTCCTCCACAAACTGTTTTTGTTATGAACCATTCTTTCAATTATTAGCATTCAACTATAGGGATTAAGAGTGAAAAAATATTTAAAAAACCAGTTTTTTGTTATCTAGAGGGACCCACCGTAAGACTAAGCCAAACAAAATTAGACTCCTGTTATATTGCAACCTTCCATCACACTAGCCCCATTCACTGTGAACAAACTGTCCCTATTTATGTTTTCTATCATAGGCGTTATCCGTTCATTTTTCTGTATTAGGATAACTATTGGGCAGATAATCAGGAGTTACTCAGGAACAATGACCATGCACAGAAATATCACTGTTATGGGTGCTGCACACAATTTAAAAAAAAAAAAATGTTGTCTCTATCAGGTCTTCTACTCCATGCACACAAGAGGCAAGGAATGTCTTTGAAGGTTTAACATGCAAAACTAAGAGAGTATATTATCAGCACAGAATTCTCCTGAACCCGTAAGTTTAGTCTAACTACAGCAAGGTTTTTTTACTGCTTGTTTGATTAATTATTTAGGAGTTAGCTGTTCCCCTATATAACATAGTGATGAGGTAATATAATGCATGTTCCAAGGTGATACTCTTTCACGCGACTTGTGAAAGAATGCCTATTTTCCATAAAATATAACCTCACATATTTACAATTCTACATTAACTTGGAATGAAGTAAAAGGCTTTCCTAGTCTATGCAACAGATCCCTATGGTATAAACCCCATTTCTGCTGAGATTTAGAAACAGGAAACCAGAAGAAACCATTACTGATGACATGTTGAGTGCCAGGAATAGCTACCAACCATGCAACCTGTATGAACTTGGGAAAGTCCTACAGTATATTCCAGCCACCAGCAGTCAGAATACGTGTAATAAACTTATGACTTGTAGTAGAAAAGCAAAAACCAAAACTACAGTGAGCTACAGAAAGACAGAAAGAATGATTCAGGCTATGGTCAGCATCCCTGATAGCGGCAATATGATTAACACTAGAAAATAACTATACATAGTAAAAGGTCCCATTATTATAGACATTCTAAGCAAGAATATTTTTGTCTTTCCAGGGAACAAGCTTACTTACTAAGAGGGGATATGACTCCAGAAAAAGGTGGAAGATGATCATATTTCTAGCTGCATCTTTGTTCCAAGCATACTGTTCTGGAGAGACCTGGGTAGCTATTATATAAATTAGTAGTTTAATGCTGCTGTTAGGTTTCACAGTTTTCCTGTGTATAAAGCAATTCTCACTTTTTTGGGGGTGGGGGTCCCTGTAACTGTAAGTGCAGAGCTAATAACCCCCCTACGGTGTCTCTGACCGAAGAGGCTATTTCATCAAGGTCTCTTTCAACAGTGGGCAGGCCAGGAGGAGGTGCTGAGGGAAAGTGTGTAAGGAAAGGCTTCCACCTGGGTAAGACCTCCCTTATTCTGGAAGACTGCATCTCTGTAGTTTATTTCCTTTATGAACCACTCTTTACTTCCAGCATCCTCAACATCGAGGGCCAGTGACTTCTGTAAATAAATTGTATGCTATGTAAAAAAAGTAATTCTTTCACTTATTTTAACACTTCTGCCTAATGCACATTTTTTTGGATATAAGCAATAGTGAATACTTGTTCTTGATCCAGCCTCTCAATGTATTTGGTTCTTAATACCTTTACATATATATATTTCTCAGTCATGTTTTTTCTGGGTTGGAGAGCTTTAACCACCTTCCTTCAACAGAAATCATTGCACAAATTTTTCATTCTCATTGGCATCTCTCTTGCATTTCCTAGCTTTGCTATCCTTTGCAAAAGCTGCTGCCTGAATTTAACAGGATGTAGGCATGGTCTGGGTTTCATACAGTGGAACAATTCCATTTCATGACAACTTTTTTTCTTGTTTTGTTCTCTTTCCTTTGCTTTCCCAGATCATCTGTGAACATGCTGAACAGTGAAAGTGTTGGCACAGACCCCAAAGACTCTGCTGGAAATTCCTTCCATTGTGGAGCTATCTTCTAATGTACCTTCTGTTTTACCTCAGCACAACCTATTTTATATATTTTATATATAAGCCTCTCATGAGGGTGTTGTCATGCTTAGTACATTTATTGACTTCTTCAGAGAGCTCCCTATGAGGTTCATGAGGCATTCCTTCCACCCACAATGTTGCTTTGACTGTCCCCATTATATCTTACTTAATCACATCTACTATTTTTTCAACAGTTCTACTAATTTGCTTCATACAGATTTCACAATTAATGTTATCTTTGGTTTCTCTTGAGAGGTTTGTTTTTTGTTTTGTTTTGTTTTGTTTTTTAAATCACTTTTACCATTTGCTACTTCTTTGCTTCCCAGAAAAACTGAAATGACAAATTATATATTTATCTAGCTTATATTCTCCTCTCTTGCCTTCCTTGAGCTCCTAACTATACTTTAGGACTAGAATAGTAAGAACGGAATAGATCAGGAGATCTGTGAAAGGTTTCTTTCTGCACACAAAGTATTTCACAGTTAAGCAAGAAGCTAGGTTCAAATCTCCAGATTCCAAGTTCAGTGACCAACCTCCAAGATCACTCCTCCTAACTTGTATTAGACAAGCTAATTAGCGCACATGCACTCTCCTTTGAGGTGAAAACTATCTTTCTTGTTTTAATAGGTAGGATTCAAGCAAGAGAATTTACTGGCACTGTGGTGAATTTTTTCTTTACACAGTAAAATGCAGACTAAACCTCTGTCCAGTGTTAGACCTTGAAGTCTTTGGGTAGCGTACACCTTTTCTTTAACCTCACTGATGACTGAGGAGTTAGGTCAGAAACACATATGATCCTGGAGCTTAACATGTTGCAACTACACATGTAAAAGAACAGAATGTAAGAAATACTGACATGAAATGTTGATGAATTTGTTAGTGTTCATAATATAGCTGATGAAACTGCTACAGCCCACATCAAGCAATAAAGTAAAATATTAGGGTCTGGAGGGGGTTTTTTGTTTGTCTGTTTGTTTGTTTTCTTTCTTATTTAAAACTGTATGGCACTATTTACTACTACTGTGCTTTAAAATGAATATTTGATATAAATAATGAAACTGGAAATCTAGGGGTAGACATGAATGCATTTTTATGATACCAAAATCTTTCTGAAAATTAAGTAGGTGTTCTTCCATTTTGGGGCCAAATAGGCTCATTCCTCTCAGAAGATCAATGGTAGGAAGCAACAGTTTCCCACTAGCTATCAGATGTGTAAGCTATTCTTACAGCGTAATCCATTTTGGTCTGTAAAAGCTGACATTGCTTGTGGATGTACCTATTATGTGGCAATATAAAGTAATGTTTAATATTCATTTTTATTTTGTTTTCTTTAGCATTTTTGTAGCCATGTTAGAGTTCACAAACAGAACAGAACTCATCTAAATTCACATCCCTAACCATCTGAAAGACTTCTTTCAATTCATTCAGTCCCATGAGGGTATTCCAAGAACTTCTTTTTTTTTTAGCTTTCATTTCCTCCCACTTGTCTTCCACTTACACAGAAGACTATTTTTTTTTCCACTGAAAATGTTAACATTTATTGCTTTGTTGGGCCACCCCTGAAGAAACAAAAATTGACTCAAGGTGTCAAGTCTGTTCTCTTCCTTTTCCTGCTCTCTATCCCTCTTCCATAAATTAAAGTAAGGTTAAATAAATACTTTGCTGTGAGTGTTAGTACAGGTAGACCTCTGCCGACATTTCCTTGTGCCTTCTCATACAAGGTTTAAATAAATACAGGAAAGTCTATCAAAAATCTCTTTGTCACCATTTCTACAAATTAACTTTTAGTTTCATTATTAATTATTTTAATATATCATAACAAGAGTCCTAATATTTTAATTTTTTTTTCTACATAGTCTCTCAAGCCACTCAGCTAGTGAATCTACCCAGTCTTCAAGTCTTCCAACTCTGAATACAGAAATCTATATCCAGCCTTATTATAGACATGTAAGAAGGGCACCATTCCCTCTAATTGCTCCAAGACATGATGCAATAACAATTCACTGTTCTATTGGAAGATTTTCATCAGCTAATTCCCCAGTGATAAGATATTAAGCACAAAGACAAGAAAATGCTGAATATGCAAACAGTGAGTTTATTCACACATATATACACTCTTCCCCTGGAAAAAGATCAAAAAACTTGCAGGAAAGACAACAAAAAGCAAAGTAGTATGGCAGCACTTGTGAAGGTACAAGTTATAAAGAACCAATGAATATACTTGATCAATTTTCCCAGTTTTGGGTTAAGACCATGTGAAATTAATTTCTGTTTGCCTGCATTGATTAAATTGCTGAATAGTGGGTTTTTTTCAGCTCTTTCTGCCTCTTCACAGTAGTGTTCTCCTAGATTATTTGCACCCCCATTTCTTCAGAGTAGAGTACTTGGTAGACAACTCCCTTTTAGGTTTTGGGGAGCCCTGGAGAAATCCTGAAGCATGGAGGTCTTACCCATGTTGCAGAAGGCATTCCGTGTTTTTTTCTTGTGTTTTGTTTGTTTGTTTGTTCTGTTTGTTTATTTATTTATTTATTTACTCTTCACTTTTTATCAAAGGTGTATGGCAGTTTATTACATTTCTTTAGACAGGCTGTGTGTAATGTAACGGTTTATACATTCTTAATGGTATCACTTTGTTCAATAGCTGGAAGGTTGTTTATTTAATAACATTTGAATAACACCTTTGGAAGTGGCTGCCTGATTTAAAGGTACTGCCGATAGAATAAAGGTCCTTTCATAGCAGTGCCACTAGAATTTGAGTGTTCCTATAAAAAGGGAAGACTGTAGTGAACGTCCAGCTTGAAGCTGCTGGAGAAGTAGTTTAGTAATCAAACCACCATTTTGTTATCATCATTAGCTGACTGTGCTGATTGATAACACTTGACTATAGTTCAATGCAGGACAGTGAGAGCTAATTGGAGTATTATAATTTGAGGGAAGGTTGCTAGTGAGTTGTCCCCATAAAGGCAGCTGAATTATTTTCCTAAGAGTGCATATACTATTCCAGAGCTGCTTAAAAATCAAATAGTAAAGTCTTAGTTTATACCAAATCTCAACTGTAATTCTTAATTTTTTTTAAGTAGAAAGTAAGTTGGCACAAACACCAACATGTTCCAAACACATTTATGAATACCTGAAAAAGTAAAATGATTGTAGTTAAGTTCAGGGAAAACTATCAAAATGAAAAAGATCATTGAAAGGAATTAAAGAACTTGTTGGACTTGAAGGAGACATTATTGATACTGATAGGAATTACACTATCTCAGCATCTTGAAGGATTAGGGTCAAAAGAAATATATTTGTCTAGCATTTCAAAATGAAAGCAAGCAAAACAAAATTGAAAAGCATATATAAAATATTAAGAAAGCTACTATACTAGAAGAAAGATAATGATGATCAATGGCATTTATCAAGGCAGCATCCTTTAGTGGCCAGAACATTAAAGTGGAAGAGAACTCAGAAATGCTCAAATGCATTTTCACATCAACATTAATTGGCTTTATGGCACAGGACAAGTAATTTCCCTTGATTCATCTCTCACCCTTACTGATTTTGAGCAGAAGTGATCACAGTGCTGGGGGTTAAGTACATGTGTATACTTTTGTAGGATTGTGATTTGAACGGAAGGCAGACAAAGGTTAGTAAAACTTGCCATGTAGGATCATTCGAATGGCTTCACATCAGGGACTGATTTGCAGTACATGTTTGGGCCCAGAACAACCAGGCCAAGATTTTCACCAGTGTCATCAGGCAGCCTTAATATAAATAACCACCAACTTTATATTTAATACTATAAGGTAATAAACACTAGCTGATAGTAAATTGCACTTTTTTTGTTTGATATTTAGTCTTTATTTAAAAAAGAAAAGATGCCTGCACAAAATTGGATTTCAGCTACAGGAAGTTGATAAAGGTTCATTCTCACAGAAGCTGTTTTGCTGGCCTGGTGCCTCTATTACACAGAGCAAGTCAGGACAGGCTCCAACTCATTTACTCTGGTGAAAGAATTCTGAAATAATTTCTCCATAGCACCCAGCATGATCAGTGCAGCAAACTAAGTGAAATGGCCTACTTATTTTTCTGGGGAAAAGTTTTCTCACAAAGAGGCAAAAAAAAAAAAAAGAAAAAAAAAAGGATTTAACAAGTTAAGCAAGGAAACCTTGATAAAGGAGTTGCTAAGCAGATCATATACATTATCCTGCATTGATCTTAAAGCAAATTAATTGCAAAATAAGGATATTAACTGCTGAAACTGCTTGTAAGCAACAGGTTTTAATAGGTATTCTTCCTGTTGGTTGGTACACAACAATGAAAAGCAAAGCAGAATAACATGGGCAGAGGCCTAAGTTTTTCTCTTTGTTTGTTTAAATAGAGAATATAATGATAACATTACCAAGTGCTTGCTTGCGTATTTCTGTCAAAATACAGACATACAAATAGTCTGACCTTTTCAATGATAATCTAAACTTACTATAATCTATAGTAAGTGCTATAATCTTTCTAACTGCATTTTACAAGATACACACCTCTGTGGATAAGGACAAACTGAGATACTAGAAATATAATCCAGACTTAAAGAAAAGATCAGAAATGTATTCAAGCAGAAAACTTTCTCTTAAAAAATGTGTCTTTCTACAAATACTTAGATGCAAAGCATTTTAAGAAAAATAAAATTAACAGACTTAAGACTACTAGTATAAATGATGAACTTACATGAAGTTACTTTGTATTTACCAAATTAAAGGAATTTAGCACATGGTTTGCTGATTCACATCAGTTCAGAGTCAGATTGCAGCCTCATGCCATAAAGAATCTTATTCCACACATACCACTGGGAGAGCCCAAGCAAAGATTTGTTGTGATACTTCAAGAATTGGTGACCAAAGTGATTTAACTTCTACCCACTGCAATCAAGAGTTACAGTGAATAAATACTACTGCAGTCAAAATAAGAATCCAGCCCCTTTATGTGTAAAAGCAGATAACAGTTATGCATATGCAGTGCTGCTGACATAAAGATCATGGATTAGAACAGAACATGAAATCCACTGTAATAGCACTGAAAAACACTGAAATACCAGAGAAAGGTAATTCTTGTCTGTAAGAACTAAAGTAGTAAACAAGTGCTTTTTTTGGAATGGCATATTCTAGGACATCAATATTAAAATCTACAAGTAATTATGGAAAATTTGCCAAAAAGTCATCCTGCCATATCTCAGAGAAGGCAAAAGTAGAGACCTGTTCCCAATGGCAGTGGCTGATATAGGTATTTCATACATGCTTTTGCTTTCCTTATACAACCTCCACCCATACCAATATCTCTGTCATAATAGAATCCAGGTAGTAATCATATTAATACAATAAATTTTTATTGTATTAGTAACTGGATTAAAAAGAAAGATCTAGGATTTATTTCCCAATATTAAGCAAATAGGTGCATTTTTTTCTATTTAGAACAGACTTTTTATCACCTTCTCTGTTGTAATATCAAAAACACTATAAAGTCTTTTGTTATAGTTATTCTCTAACTACATTAATACCTTTGCCATATGTATGAGGAATTTAATCAGTGAAAGTTAAGTAAGTGATTATCTAAAGTTATAAGACTGTGGTAGAGGAGCATTTTAAACTTCAATCAATAAAGTTCTTACCCTCCTCACTATATTTTCCTTATCTTCAAAAGGCTTCAATTTGTTACAGGTGTGGTAAAATGAGAATGTTGTGTTTAAATTTGTGGTTACTAATTTCTTCATAAAGGTATTACATCTTCACAAAATACATCAAGGATTTTAGCTTCCCATGAGAAAGTTGTGAGAATATCCTTTACTTAAATTTATGACAGACAAGAGAAATGTAAGCAAGGAATAAAAACAGAAAAATTACAGTCATTTCTGATTGCCAGTGGGAGGACTGAAAGGACTAAGATCACCACAAAAGACCTCTAGATGCCTAAAACAAAGCAGCTCATAGGCTTGAGACAAATTTCTCTTATAGCGACTGACTCCCACAGAAACTGAAATGCCATGATTTATCCTGGTTGGATCTCATTGCACTTTCCAGTTGCTGTTACTTTCACCGATCAGTTCACCATGGTTCAAACAAATACTGCTTACAGGTAGCTGACATTGCAGATGTTGCTTGATGCTTACATGTGCACATCGCATGTTACAGCTCCTGGCTGGACCTTTTACAGATGCTGTAAAGAAGAAAACTATGTCCTTCACACAAAGGACTCATTCCAGCCAAATTTCAAACTTTTGTTGTTGGCACAAGATTGAGCTGTCCAAACACAGGTTAACAGAATTAATTTAATATCATAAAATATTTTATTTTCTATTGTCTTTTTCACAAAAACAGTTGGGCATTTTAACTGAAATTTGCCTCCAGAAAGGAGATGGGAAATAACAGCTCAAATAGTCTAGTCAAACTGCAAGTAATTGCAAATAGTCTAATAGAAGAAAGTATTTGGAAACCTGGATGACAGCAGGGACTAATATCATTACATACCTCATCAAGGAAGTATAGGAAGCTTATGTGGTTTCATTAAGAGTACTCCAAATTGCATTTAATTTGTAAAAATTAAAAAAAAAAAAACCACTTCATTACAAATTTTTGATTATTGAAGAACATTCACCAAGATCTCTGAAGGGAATAAGAAATGCTTTGCCATGGCAAGGTTACCTGTAAGTGCAATTCATTTGATAACAGATGTGCATCTTCTGCTTGGCACCAGCAGAAGTACTTTCTATATGCTGGCACAAGCACATAGAAGTTGTTTTAAAAACACTTTGTTCAGCAAGACGCTTCTGCTGTCTCAGAAGGATACTCCCTTTGGTTGTCAACCTAGTTTGCATAAACCAAGGGGCACCAGCAAGAATAATTACAAGTGGCAGCATAATGGCAAAGTAGACAGCAACAGAACATGCTTATTTATTCTTGAAGGTAAGCAAGGGATTCTTTCTTAGGAAATGGAGTCAAAACCACTCCTCAAACCCCATCAATAAGTTCTGAGTTAAAAATTAATAATGCATTATCTTAGAAGAAAAAGTAATAAGTTATGTTAAGAGAAAATAAAGTTTGTGCAACATATGGTTGATTAATATGGAAATTAATTTTTCTAATAAAGGATTCTGCACACTTGTCCAGTAGAGTTGCCTTTCCAACTCTGGAACATTTCAAGAAAACAAGTGAAACTACCTTCAGCAACAAGAGGAAGAGGAAGTGAATAGACTTTAGAGGCCTGCAATGTTTTGAGTAACAATATAATTGAGAATCAAGGATTAGTTTGTGTGGTACTATCAGTTTGGTGTATTCTGATGATCTCCTGGGGTTTGTACAGTTCTAGGATTCCCTTTCTGCAGAAGGGCTGACTGTGATCTCCAGAAGAATAGGAGCATCAAGGAGTAGAAACTTGCAACACTTTTTTATTTATGTGTAACTATTTCTGCACAGCAGAGGTTGGCCTGCTGAATGCATTTGAAAAAACTAACTTTGAAAAGTGATGAGTAATATCTGGCATATCATGCCAGTTCTTTTTATCTGTGCAAATTGTTTTAAAGCATTAAGCTGCAAAACTAAGGGCAACATTTTGCATAGAAGTAATATTCTATCAACTAGAACTAGGCTCACCTTTTCTGTCTATAGCATTTTATCAATCAGAAGAGCACTCCCCCTGTGTATAACCAAACATTTTCATTAAAAAATGTAATTATACCACTTCTCCTGACAAATCTGTGGGCATACAGGCTTTTTTAGCAATGCATGGACAAAAAATACCACTCAAACAGTAACTAGCTCTACATAGCATCCCACTGCATGCTTTGATATGCATCTTCTGTACACATTGACCCACATGTATCTGAAAAATCCATTCATCGAGAGACAGACAAGAATGTTCTTTTCAGCTTCACATTGCAAAACATACAGGCTGTTTCACTCCTGAAATAGTTAAACTCTTCATTTCTGTATTACTATACATTATTAGTTCAGGACTGCAGTTCACCAGCAGAGTGATTTGTGTGCAATGTCCCTAGTTCAGGTGTTAGTTAGCAGTCAGGTATTTAGCAGGGACTCCCAGTGGAGACCTGTAAAACTGGCCAGAGTGCTGCCTCTCCATAATAACTTCTTTTCAGAGCACAGTCAGGAAGGCTTCCTCGCTATTCATCAAAGGTGTGCAAGTGTTTATACTGGCAGTGCTCTCTGGGACGAAGACCTGCTGGCTGGTTGAGCACGGTGCGTAATGTACTATGAAAAGGGAGTTTGGAGCGTGAGGCCCAAGTGTGCTCCATAGGCCAGTATTTTAGCCACAACTAATGGAAAACCAGGGTTGTCAGGTCAGGCCTGGGCTGTGATGTCAGAGCTATATTAGCCTTAATGAATCATTTTATCTGAAGCAGAGCCTGCCACTGCCTCGTGGAAGTTCCCCTCTTAGCCCAGCACTAAGACTTGCTTTCAAACCCCACCTGGATCGCTCAGCAGCAGGCACAGTGAGGGGCCCAGGAGCAAGTGCCACAGCATGGGCCATACATGCACCTCTTCAGAAAAGCTGAGACTCCGAAAAAATCCTCAGTGGAAAACCTGCAAAAACACGGTTCTCTCACCTTGTATTTTTGGGATCTGCCAGAGATTCAGCTGGTAGCCTAACCTTATCCTCATGCCATTTTATTTCAACATCAAGAAACGAAAGAAAGTTACTGAGAAGAGAAATCCACTCACCTTTAAATTTATCACCTTTTCTAACTGCAACCAAGAAAAACACTGAAAAACACTCATATTTTCAACTCCTGTATTTCAAGTTGGTCTATTCTTTAAGGCCATCTACCCATAAATTTTGTGAAACAGAGGAACAGTTCTATTATGCTTTGTCAACCTACCATATATCTTTCTTTTATTTTGTCTGGCTTAAGATTTCTGTCACCATGTCTCCATCATACTGTAGGTTCACTATAAACTCTTTCTTACACTGACCATTTAAAAATACCCTTATCCTTGCAGTTCTATTCTCATGTGTTTGCCAGCCCTTGAAGAGATCTGACAATTATTTGATAATTGAAAACATTGTTGAAAGTTCAAGCTGACTCCCAAAAAGCCTAAAGCTGACTGAAACTGTTGCAAACAAATACTTCTTTTACTGGAATTGCTAGATTTGAGTGCTTGTGGGCCTTCCTCTTTTCCTTTCTCCTTCTTTTCTTTAATAGTAACAAAAAGGGAAGAGGGGACAAAAGGGAAAAAGGAGATAGAAATGGGAAAGGAAAAATAACTAAGACCTGGAAATAGTAACTGGTTTTTAGTGGAAGTAAAAAGAATTAAAAAAGTTTCTTTTCTTTTAATCATCTGAGTAGCTCAAACAACGTAAAACTTAGCCTTAAGTCTCTTCATTATGCAAAACTTAAGAAGATTTACTGCAGCTGTCTCATGGGGTGTTTGCACAGAGTGTAGAATGGAGAAAAGACAAAAGGAAATGAGTAATGAGCCATGCTCTCTCTTACATGCTATCCCAATGCACTGGGATCTTCTCTGGCGTTTTCCCAGTTTGTCTTCATAAAAAATCATAAGTTCTGTGTTTAAATTTGAGTTCTGGGTTGAATAATCCCCAAGACTCACAGTGAAGCATAACAAAGACTGCCAAAATTTTATGCAGCTGTTAATAAAGCCCAATAAGAATTTCTGCTATCGCCACCTAACACAATAGATTGGCCAGGTTCTCTTAAAATGTGCTGTCTCAAAATTAGCTGAAACTTTGTAACACTCTAAATTTAAATAGAGTTTTGTCTAGACTTATTTCACAGATCTGATGAATGGAAGTAACTGCATAACGGGAAACTAAGCAGTGATGGTTTACTGTTCACTCAGCATAATCTGCCCATTTAAAAAAAATTTTATTGATAATTTACTTTTACGTTATTACATAAAATATTTTTTACAACTGATTTAGACTATGGTAATCAACAGAAATGAGAGACTTTTCAAAACCAGCATGGGCCCCATCTCCATTTATCCAGTCTGAAGCTAGCAGGCTGACTCAAGTGAAAAAAAGATGCTGTTAATCTCGATAGGTCACTCTGCTTTCCCAACAGTGCATTTACCAACAGCAAATCAAATCATGGTGATGGACTTGTGGTGTTCAGAACCATGACTCAGAAGATTTTTACTGAATAGAGAGAAGGTTTTTTTTCTACCGCACTTTCTAGGTGTTCCTCCTCTAGAAGTTCCATTCAACATGTTGTGGTTTTTAGTTTGTTTTGGTTCCTTGTAAATAAGTGCTTGCTGCTTAAGTTATTTGTTTGTTTCTTTTAAATAAGGGACTAGTGACTTCAAAATATGATTTAATGCCTGTTCTCACAACATTTGTTAGGAAGTAGCTGTTTCAGTCAGGTATAGACTCAGTTCTCAGCCTCATCTCTAGCTCTTGTCCAATCTCGTCTACAGAAGGAAGCTAAATGTTACAGACCTATGAATGCTTCTACAAAGGATATTTTTGTGTGTCGCAAGACATAAAATTAATCAAATAAAACTTTAGTTCTACCCAAGTAGTTCTTAAAGGTAAGCCCTCTTGACATGCTGTTCCACAATCTGAACTTATTTTGCTGGAAAAAAATTAATCATTTTACTTCCTTAGGAGTACTTTCTCATGCTTTATGACAACATACATATATTAAAGGCAATATAAATTGAAACACAGAACAAAGAATTAATTTTATTCACTAGCATATTAGAAAGAGAACAATGTGAATTTATTTCACCATTGCAGAAAGTACTACCTGCCATATCAGTAATTCCTTGTCAATAGTACTTGGCTTGAATTTGCAAAATTACATGATGAATTATGATCACAAATTTTAGCTTATAAGTAGCTTTGTCAATTCGTAAAGCTCACCACAAAGGTGTAAAGTACTACACTTCTGTAAAGGTTGACAATATCAAGCTCATTTGCCTCATGTTGTAGTAGTCTATCTGTACAGAAAAAAAAAGGGTGAGATACTTATGTGGAAGATTTGGTTTTATCTACATTTATATGTGTATCATATACCTATTACAGATATGATTTCATTCCATTTGAATAGCTGTGAAGATCAGAGAATTACACATAAACGTTTGTGCACTGCATTTTGTTCACGACAAACTGATGAAATGCTATCACACTGTATAAAGACGTCTTCAATAATTTAATATGTAAATTAAAAAATAGATAAATCTTTGTTACTCTTCTAATTTTACCCTGTAGACCTTAGGGATTCATACTGAAAGCTCTTTTCACAATTAAAAGCCCAAACAGATCTTAAAATTCCTGAAGTTATTGTTGCCCTATGTGAAAACTATAAAATATTTACGGGGGTTTTTCATCAGTTAAAGAGGTGCAGTAGAACACCTGGAGACAAACTGAGCAATTGGCAAATAGGTGTAATTTCTCCTGGACCGTAGTACCAGTTGTTTTTTAGCTCTCTGTACGCTTGTAGTTTCTCATGGAGTTTTTTTTCTTAACCCTAGTTGTAGACACTAGGAAAAAAATTTGTGAATTGTTATTCATACATCTTTATCACACCTGAGAAATATAAATAATAAAAGCAAAGAGTCTGCCCTAGTAACTATAGGTCACCACAGTATTTCACAGAGTATTCCTGGAACCAAAAATAAGACACTGAGGAAATTCCATTAGCTGAGAAGTAGTAAGGGAAACCATCAATTTTTCTTCCCTTGTAGGACAAAAAGCCGAGTATAAAGGAATGCTGGTTTATACCTTGCCACAGTGGGGAAAAAAAGAATTTAAGTTTTTTATTTTTTTCTGTTTGTACAGGATTTTATGATGAACTAGTAAGCTTCTAGAAAACATAGATATATATCAATTATCTATATGAAAAACTTCATTTTTCATCCCTATCTCAATGAAAAATATTTCCTTTTAAAATGTGACAACATTATTAATTGTTCTGCAGAAAGCTCATAAAAAATGGCCTTTACGAATGGACTTTAATGTGATGATACTTGGGGCCAATCACATGTTGCTTGCAAGGATGAATTTATAGTTTCTTTCCATCTGTCAAGGAAAACTGATGAACATGAGCTGAAATCAAAGTCTTCTGAAACTGTGGTCAAAACTCTACGCTGGTTTGAAAGGGAGCAGGGTTTCACTGTACTCAGTTCCTCCTCGGCTTCTCTGTAGTAGTGCTCTCCGTTAACATCTGGGTGATCACTATGGAATACAATGTTAGTGACCAGGAGGTAGATCCAGAATGGGTTGGGGCGGGGGGTGGGACACATGAATTTAAATCCAAAGTTGAATTAGTTAGCTTAGTCACTGCCTTAGTTAGAAAGCAAATTCCCAAGGTGTCTCAGCTGGTGTCTTTAAAATCGTCCAGCCACAGAAACATCCTGCTAGTGTTTCAGCATCTCAGCTGCAAAGCTGTTTATGAACAACCCAGAGCATAGATCGAATCTAAGTACGAACAAGTTCCAGAGACCTGGTATTTCTCTTCCAAAGGCTTCAGACTTGTAGGTATTCTTAGAACATGTCTAAGTTATGCCAACAGGATTCAGGACAAAATTCAGTTGTAGTTGCTTCTCTTTAAAAAAAGAAGGCAGTCGAAGGAACTGCTATTACTGTGAAGTAATTGATTGTGAAGGAATGGAAAATGCTCCTGTTTGACCTGCAACAGAGAGTTCTTAGAGAGTACAGTGAGGGAGTGGTTCCCTCTCCTTCCAAAATACAGAATGAGAAAGTCACGTTTAAAACTTTAAAGCTTTAATAAAGAAGTAGTTTCTTGAAAATACAAAAATGCAGAGCAAGCCTTCTGCCGTGTCCTTTGTTAGCTGTAGACCAACCGATATAACCACAATGGAAAGATGACTTTTGACTGTATGTTCAAGTGGGAACAAGAACTGTGGATAATTGGGAGGAGTTTTGCTGTGGAAGAAAATTGTAAGAAATTCGCTGGCATCTGTGATAATCCCAGACTGACTATCATGACTGAGGAGTAGGGTATTCCACAATCTGTCAGAAAGACTCGATAGGACTCATTAATCCTTTTTAACAAATGGAATAATAGTTGTAGAGTCTCTAGTCCTCAATCATCACTGCTTTGCTTTCAAACTGAATACAGTTTTCATTATATTCCAATCGCATCATTTTATCAAGTCCTCTTTCTGACTGATTGTGACTGTGGTCCTTCCTGAGTCTTTCATGTGTAGGTGAGGTTTTGTTGAATTATCAATATAGTCTTTTTACTCTTGACTGATTAGCAATAGTTCTCATTGATTTAAAAAAGGCTTTTATAAATTTCTGATGGCTTTCCTACTGCCTCCAGGTCAAAAGGTATATAAACCGTGTTGTTAATAATATGTGTAAGGCTGGGGCTTGGGGTAGGTCGTTGGGTTTTTTTAATTTTGTGAGCCAATTACATCATACCTTCTTTCTTAATGAGCACGTAGGGTTTTGGTTTGCACAGAGGAGGCTTGAGTAAAGTTCTATTTAGATAAAATGGGAATTCAAGTATTCTGCAAATATAAGAAAAAGACTTCTGTTTTTAACTAATGGAACTCAAGTCCAAGTTTCAAAGGGAATTACAACTGTTTATGTATTAGCTTTCAAAATCCTAATTATAAATAAGGAATTATCATTGTACCAAAAATTATCTTTAAATCCCACATAGATTGCTTTTGTTACTTTTCTTTTACATTTTTGTTATGATTTAGAAAAAAAACCCTATAGAATTATTAGATAGAGGATACAGAGGAAGAATGATGGGGTGAGGGTTCATTAATGAAAAGAAAGGAATTCAAGAACAGCAGATCTAGACTGCTAGGTAAATTTGGCTTTTTTAATACTGTCAAATGTGGGGGTTTAGATGAAAATTTATCATTTTAGCACAAGATTTCAGCCTTTTGGCTCTTGTCAGTTTCTCCTGGCTTTTTCTTCCCCTTTTTTGACTTGACTTCCCATTTTTCCTCTCAGAAGTGCAGGATTTTTTTTTTTTTTTTTTTTAACTGTTCCTTTATATCTGAAGTCAGGAATCTTGATATATAATTTTAAACTTTTTTTTTTTTTAAACTCTTACCTTTTTTATCTTGTTCTCTGTATTTAAGAAATATATAAATGATAAAACTCTTACAAACTATTGTCCTGCCAGCTAGTTTTTGAAAAGTACTACTCAAAGAAGTGTTTAAGATAATTGGCATGCTTACTTAGCTGTATTCTTACATTTCCCAGAGGTGTGAAAGAAAAGATGTCAAGTTCATGGAATAACTCAAGAGGAAAATATTTCAAAGGTATGAAACAAAGTAGGGAGATAGTGTACTGGTTTCAGCTGGGATAGAGTTAATTTTCCTCACAGTACCTTGTATGGTGCTCTGTTTTAGATTTGTGACCAAAACAGCATTGATAACACACCAATGTTTTATCTATTGCTGAACAGTGTTTACAAAGCATCAAGGTCTTTTTCTGTTTTTCACACTGCCCTACCAATGAGTAGGCTGGGGGTGCACAAGAAGTTGAGAGGGGAAACAGATGGGACAGCTGACCCCAGCTGACCAAAGTTTTATGATAGCAAGAGACTGGCTATCTTATTTTAGACTTTTTGAGGTAGTCAAAAAACCAGCTTACATTGAGAAATGAAGTCCTGTTCATCAATGGTAACCCTATCTTTGGGTAAGGCTTTTTTTTGAAATGAGAAAGTATGCAACTAACATCTGTTGTGTGCTCACTAAGTGAGAATGAGGAAAGATAAAGCCAACCCTAAGAGACATCTTCAGAAGACAATCAAACAAATATTTGTACTATGTAATTCTGTTCTATTTTGTGCAGATTTTGGGAAATGAAATACAGAGTTCTGGGAAATAAGTCTTTTTTTTTTTTTCTTTTGGGTTAAAACTTTCATGGATATGGTTTTTGATTTAGTTTGGCCTCCTAATAGCAGATTTTCAAAATAAGCAAGTAATACTTTAAAACAAAACCATTCATAGAAGCAGGAAAGCAAAGAAAAAAATAAAGACACCAAATAGAGGCCAAACCATGCTGAACTACCAGCTATAGATACAAAATTAAGATTCCTAAGTATAAATAAATCCAGTTTTACTTCGCACAGAATTTATGATCCCAGAGAGTACTGAACTCAGTCAATGGAAACTTCAAGTGAGAGCACCACACCCCTTACCTATTGAAATCAATCCAGGAAAAAAACAAACCCTACAGCTTATTGAGTCTTCCTAGTATAAAGTCTACTTTACTCTAAAAAGTAAGAAAAAAAATTACCTAGATTTTTGTCACAAACCTGGGGGGTTTTTTGTTTGTTTTTTATAACCCATAATATAACACATAATGGTTCTTCTGTCCACAAGTCTCTTTTTCACAAAAAAAGTAATTATACTGGGGAGAAAACAAACTAATGCAATATTAGCAGTTTGGTACATATCCCACATCTGACACCTTTGTTACTAAAGTTAATGAAGAGTGTAAGAGCAATATAGCCTCACAGAAGGAAAAAAGAAATATAATGCCACTATGGAAGGAAAATGGTTTGCTTCTTGGGTTTTCACCATGTTCCTATATGTGAGCCAAATAGAACATGATATTGGAGTTTGTATATGTTATAAAACATATAGATACATAAAAATAAAGTATATATAAATAAGAAATCATTTGTGACCTAAAACTTTATGGGATAAAGAACCATTTTTCAAGCGCATTTTTTAGAGCACTTGGTACCTTGATTTCTAGGACTTGTCTAAGAACCTCAGTCCTCTCTCTGTACAAATTAAGGTACATGTAACAATATGGTCATAGACTTTTGCCTTATTTTTTTTTCTCTAGGTAAGTAGTGCAACAGTTGTAAACAGACTTAAATTTGTAGTGTGAATTTCTGTGTTGATAAAACTAATGTAATTCACTTTGCGGAACTTGAACACTAGCACTCCATTAACATTCCATTAGCACACTGAGAGTGAAATTGCATTATCATCATCTCTGAGAAGGTGAAGCTTCTATGCACTGGCAACATAAAAGGTACTTTGGACATGCAAAAGACATGGCCAAGACTTCAGTTAAAGCAGAAAAGACCATGAAAAAAAATTAACAAAAAAACAGTTGTTGTCTTTTGGTTTTTTTCAGATGCAATACAAAGCCAAGTTTCAAAACCCAAAGTTAACAAAGAAAACATTGTCTCACAATGCCAGTCTATAATAAGGTACCTAATATGCAGTCTGATGTGATTAACAAATGTTAGGGTGGTGAGTCAGCACTTACTTTCAAGATACTTGGAGACCAGCTGAGGGCAAAAATAAGGCTTCCCAGACACCAGCAAAGCATGGCAAATCACTGGCTTCAGTTGCCCCTTCTTAATCTTTAACCTTTCTTCTTTTGGAATTTAATATTCTTAGTTAGAGAAAACAGGCCTTTTTTTTTTTTTTTCTTTTTTCCTTCCCCTCCTAACTAGCTTGTGAAGAGAGGGGTAGTTAATCAATTAATATCTTAAAAACAAAACACCTTTCACTTTTGAAACTAAGAATGACAAGTTAGTGAGGTATAATTTATAGATGCTGGTAAAAATAACATTGTTTTAAAAATAACTTCCTGAGGCTTCTTTTTGTTTTAAGTGCAGATTTTCACACTTTATGTTGCAAGTGCTAAGTCAACAACTTGTTTTTCCAGTAGTTTATATTGACCTTACGGAGTATCTATTATCAAAGAAGTTTCCTGTGGCCACTGGTTTTATACTATATCCATATTGTTCTCAGACATGAGGATAACATGAAGACCATGCTAGAGGCCAGCCATTTCCTCACAGCAACTATCTCAACTATCTTCTTGCATATATTTTTGTTTGTATCCATGCCTCCTGTGCCTGCATGTCCTGGGAAATCCTGGTCTCTGCCTTCTTCCTCCCCAGCCTCCAGAAATCCTTTCTTCTTGGTGTCTCTCTGTCGTTCTCCATTTTGTGACAGCAACCAAGAAAGCATTTCCCGAGACAAGCACGCAGAGTAGAGGATGAGAAAGAGTTGAAGGCTCCCTCAGCAGCAATGTGTTGGCAATGGACTGGATAACAAATAACTTTGAGTGCATGAGAATAAAAGGTTGTTTTAGCCATGGGTATAAAGAGATTATGAAACGGGAGCAAAAATGGGAGGAAGCTCTCCCCTACCACTGCCTTTTTTTTACCGTACCTTTGTTCCCCATCAGTATATACAACCCAGCTCCACCAAAGAGGCTAATTCCACTTGCTTCCTTGCTTCCTTATGATTAAACTGTCAGACAGCCTCAGAAATTAAAAAGAGATCCAAGAACAAAGTTAAGAGAGGCTCCTTACGCAGGTGAAGTTTGCCTGTGGTGCAGTTAAAATTTAACTCTCATCCCTGGCTGCTGCAGCTGTCATTGGCCTGAGAAACCATCACCCCCCTCAAATTCCAGAAGACTGGGAGGCTTTTTAAATCATGGTTCTCGCACCAGGGGTCCCAGTGAGAATGTGAGAAACTGCAGAGCTGAGCCACAGAATGACAGGAATATTCTCCATTATTTTAAATATTTTAGTAATTTTTATTAACATATGGAAAATCTTTAACTGCAATTATAAGTTACATTTCAAAAAAGTTCATTTATTCAGTGCAGGGGATTAGTTTTCATAAGAATAAAAGTCATGCCAAAGCCAAGCCAGTAGGGTCTCCTTGGAAACATTCATTCCTGTTTGAAGCTTTTATTGGTTGCTGATATAGCATATTTTGCTCTATAGTCCAGGAAAAAAAGAATCTATACTTTAATGAAGAGAGTAGAAAGACAAAGTCAGAAAATATAAAGCTTGTACCCTACATGATCTGTGTATGCATTTCATCTTGTTACAGCAATTACAGGATTACAGGCCCTGGTCCCACTAGGATTTGTGTCATGGTATGGGCAGAGTTTATAATTCAGCTAATGATTAGCTTCAAGTTTTGTTATCCACACGCAGTAATAAAAGGCTGATCTGCATTGCTGAGGTCTGGCTCACCTTATGGTAGGAAAAAGATTTTATCAAACTAAAACAAACTTCTGAAGGAGAAAAAGAATAACCTCTCATTCTTTCATGAACATTTCAGACAAAATATAAAGCAGGTTTTGGACTCTTACTTTGTGTCTGGGAAGAAGGATATAACACTTCCTGCTGTTGGGGTTATTTTTTTTGGTTTTGATTTTGGGGTAGGAAGACCATTTTATTAATGACCTACAGTCAAATTTGAAACACCATTTTTACAGAAAGGTAATAGGAAACTCTGTTTCTTTATTAAGAGTAAAAAAAAGTTTGAAAGTTTACATATTCTGAAAATAAAGTATTTTTTCAGCACAACAAAACAAAAAGTCATACACAGTACAAACAAATCATCAGCTAACTAATCCCATGAAAAGAACACAAGACTAGAATTCAGGACATAAACCTGGGCCATAAAATATCTGTTGGTATGTTTTCTGTTTTATATACAAGCCATTGCAATTCTACATACCTCTAAAACTCTGACTCAAATGAACCAAAAGCTTATAGGTAGGATGGGTTAGCTTAAAGATTTTTTTTTTTTTTTTTTTAATTATTTTGCAGTCAACTTGGATTTCCATAGCAACGGAAATCCATAATTGTATTTTACAGTGAGGGTCATTTTTCACTATTTTGTTTTCCCCCACTTCAGCTGAACATAAATGTGAGATGGTTCATCTGCTCACAAATGCTGTGTTATAGGCCAGAGACCCTTATTCTGCTCTGTAGCAATTGTCTAGACCAGACTACTTGCTCCATTAATATTGTCTTGGCACAGGACCCAGAATAGTTTTCAACATCAGATAACACTCTTAAGACCAGAAGATCTACAGCCACCAGAGTCACATGTCATGGGAATGAGCAGGGAGGATCAACAGCATTGCCAGCATTGTAGTCCTTGTGGTAGAAGAGGATTTAGTAGGTAAATTCCTAGATAATTCCATTACACATTCACCTTCTCAAAGCTTTGGTTGCTTGGTAGAGAAGATTGTTATTTAGCAGTTAAAGCTGAGGAATGAGATCTATAGGTTCTGGTTTTTATTAGCTGTGTTCCAGTTTGCTGTGTCTTCTTGCATACCATTGCATCCACAGCTTCCCACATCTGTGAAATAAATGAAGCTGCACAGGCTTCAGCCCAAACTTGTAATAAGCTGCAAACAGCCTTGCTTTGTTGCAGACGTGCTAGCCAACAGCTATGATTTCCTCAGATTTGCTGTGTCCATAAATTTACCAAAACTAGGAATATTTTAATTTATCTAGTTATATACTAATAATCTTATCAGGCCACTATATACAATAACAAGGCAGATTAAAGGACATGGACTCTGAAGTGTTTCTTCTATACTGGTATGAGACGTATTCAAGCGGAATATCAGAAGATGGCAATGTGAGATGCATTTATCTTACAATCCAGGTAAATGATTGCAGATCCTATAAGCATGCTTAAACTAGGTTTGAACTGCCTGACCCAAATACTTACAGCTGTATAGATGCAGCAACAATATGGGTTTCATTCACTGAATATCTTCCCCCCAGCTGGACATGTGCAGACAAAAGTAAGGCCTGTGCTGTTGTGATCATTGTGCCTTAAGTATCACAGAAAGGCTGTTAAAGCTGATGTTGGCATGACCTTCAGTCGCACCTCTGGAAAAAAATGCAGATTTGTCAAAGGGAGAGAAAGAAACAAAAAGAGAGACAGAAAGGCAAATCTGCACTTATGCTGAAGCTTCTGATCCTCTTTGAATAATCAAATTAAAAAAAAAAAAAAAGAAATAAAAAGAAAAAAGAAAAAAAAAAGAAACTGTTCAACTTCGCTTAGCCTCCTAGTCTATTATACTCTTTGAACTGTATATTATATGCTCTAATTCTTCCGGATTTTTAAAGCTATGATGTTATTATTGTTTACTTTGTCTCACACACTTAATTACATTCTGGATTTGGATGAGGACAATTTTTTTATTGAAAGGACTGTTCTCTTGTGCATCAGAACTATATAATTTGTGTGAATTCCTAGCAGGAGTGTATACAGTCCTGTAATGCATACAGTTATTTAGAACCTTGTCATTATTTTCTGCAAAGGCACATGTAAGAATATGGCCAATTTTACAGAATAAAATGTATTTCAGTGGAATCAATGTTCTGCTATTATATTAAAACTGTGAAAAGTACATCATTCACAGTGTTATGCAATCAATGATGCATTCTTCAAATATCCTTAATTTTTCAGCCTTAGTATTACTCACCTACCATCTGTACTTCTTTGATATCCTCTCATTTTTATTTGTGTGACTCTTTTACACAAAGAATAATGAGTAACTGAAAAAAACTTGGAGAAAGAACCATTCATTTCCATGTAACAAATAGATCTCACAGAATCTTAATTGTCTTTCAGGAAATTTCTCACTTTGAGTCTTTGGGCCAGATTTTTCCAGGCTTTTCTGTATGACTTGGATTTATCATCATTCACAGATAGAGTCTGACTTCAGAAAAAAAAGGTTTAAGGGATTATGTTTGTGCAGGAAGTTTTGTTTGCATAGCTTGTTCTCCAAAAAAAAAAAAAAGAAGTATAGTTTTGCACAACTGAATTAGCAGAGGAGACTATCTTCTCAAGCTTGCAACTTAACAGAAATCTGGAAGGGGCAGCAAACACTATTTTTTTCATCATCAAAGCAAACATTACTTTTTTTCCCTTGCTAGTAATATCAAGAATACTGTAGCCACTACTTGTGAACACACCCTCACTTGTGTGATCAAGGAGGCTGATCAAGGATGCCATTTTTCCTGCTCTCCTCCAGCACCCATGTTGTTTGCTTTTAGCTCTCTGTTCTAGGGCTCAGTTCTGGTGGGGAGCCACAGCTCCCAGCTTGCAGACCCAAACGCCAACCCTTGCCATTCAGGCAGAAATTTGTGAAACAGTTATGTGTAGGTATCCTGCCTCCAACAACTGTCTTAACAATAGAACAGCACTTTAAGTGAAGGCCTTGGAAAGAAAGAAGTGGTTTGAACCTTCAGGGAGGTACCACTATTTGAAAACAGATATGCACAGGACATTCTGGTCTAGTAGCCACTTACCAGAAGTTAAATTTTTCTTCATTACCTCAAGTGATGGAGATTTGTGCTGAGATATGGAGTGCATTGAGTTCCAAGCTGCTGGTAATACATGTAATACACTCAGAGTATTATCCTTGTGCGTTATGATGTTTCCATTTCTTCCGATTTCCTTCTCAGGGGTACAGAACATGAAGATACTTTTACAATATCTTTTTAATCGCCCAAGACTAAAATATGTCACATTTCAATTATTTGTCATTCATTTTAATATTTTCTGTTGATTTCTGGCAAACTGTAGAAACAAGGGCTGTAGAGAAATCCTCACAGATTTCTGTTAGGGCTTCAGTTACTGAGAGCTATGGAAGACTGCAGTTACCTTTCATATGACAAAGTTTTATGAAATGGCAATAGCAAAGGAAAGCCAGTTGTTCCAGTTCCAGAAAACAGGCAGGGAAGACGCATCAACCCTTCACTCTTCAAATGTTTCTCCAAAAATGACCCTGACCTAAGAGGGATTTTTAATTATATGCAATGTTTGAAAAATAAATAGAAGGCTCAGGGAAAAAGATATTTCTTAACGATCCTATTTTTTGACAGAAACTATGGAAAAGATTTATTTTAAGACAGACTGACAGTGACATTCTTATTCACAGCTCTATCCACAAAATTGAAGACATATTTTATGTTCTTATGCTGCACAGAGGTTAAAACTTCACTTTAAACTGACTCTGAAAAGAGTTGCTGCTGTGGATGTGAGAGAGTGGAGTGCTGCTACCAGTCCATACTTTGTAATTCAAGTTCTTTCCTAAAGATCAGATTCTTCTGTGATAACAGGTGTCCAAAAATATTCTTAACATAGGAAGGCAGAAGATGAATTATAGTGCAGGTTAATTGCATTACAGAATTATTTTATAGCATCCTATATATAAAGTTTAAGAACAACAGCTTTCAGAAATTATACTTTCACATTGCTTTGTCTATTCTGTATATTTGGTTTTGGGACAAGTTAATGCAAATAGAGGAGATTTTAATCTTCTACATTGCCTCAATAGTATAAAATAGTAAGACAGATAAATTTACTAATTCTGACATTTTAAAGGCTTGTGGTTTTAAAAGTAGGTCATGTAAGGCACAGAAAATGCCCTTCAGCAATTCGGACTGAACAATGCCGGACCTTTTCTTCTTTTAGCATAAATAGCTCGAAATAACTCTACTTAATGCTAGAATTTTTTAATTCTAGGTTTTATTTCAAATCTTAAGAGATTGATGTCTGCTTCCCATCTGCATTTGGGAATAGTTTCGTAATATCACACAGTATTTTCAGTGTGATCATTCGTCATGCTTAGAAGCGTGAAGCTAAAATTCAAAGAGGAAGTGAAAACATATGTCACAAGCATAAAAGAAAACCTTGATAAAACCATCACTTTATTTCAGTTAAAAGAAAATTTCTAACAGCATTAATAATCAGACTGTTTTCCTGTTATTCCTTCTTGATTTTGCTCACCTCAGATTAAATATTCTTTCTCAAAATGTGGTATAAAAAAATGCAGGCATATAGAAATTGAAAATAAAAGCTACCACCTTAAGTTGGAAAAGTTGCAAGAATGACAACAATTTCTTCTGTGGCACTTTAGATTCTTATAAATAGTCCAAATGAAGACTTTTGGTCACTTGAAAATGCTGTGTTTCATATAAATCTCCACATCACAGGAATAAGAGTTAGAGCTTTGGAATTGACTTCAATGGAGCCAGGATTTTAGCCCATATCCTATAACTGTCTAGGGCAGAATGGGAAAGTGATACTGCAGTATTACACTAGTTATGAGGCTTACCTATTATCCCTATTTATTTTTAAAATCTGTTTACTAATTTTCTATGTAATAGAACTGCTGGGGGCGGGATTCTTATGACAATAGATTTCTGCTGCAAAACTTTACTGTTTCTTTCCCTCACCCTATCTGACATAGACATTTTCACTTTGCAGTGAGCTACTTGAAAAATAAACTAGCCTGTTAACTTTTTTCCTGTACACATCCAATCCCTTGATTTTACTGTAACAACTAAATATTGCAGTTGGGATGGAAAGCATATCACCATGATTTTTAGACAGAATGGTTAGAAAACCTGAAGAAGGGCCACGATTTGAAACTGATGCAATTTTCTTTTTCCCTCCTGTTGAATATAAGAACAAGTTCTGTGATAGCCCTACCTAAACAAATAATCAACATTATATCAATTATGTAGAATACAGTTATAGATGAGATTTTAAATAAACCTTTGAAAAACTCTGCAGATATTAATATCAGATAGGGAGTTCCCAAAAATGATCTGTTTCCTGCAAGTTTATGAAGTGTCTGGTAGATATATTGGTTTGAATATAGAAAAGGAAAGGTAGGGAGCTATTGCAAACATGTGCGTGCAGATGACATACACCTCTTCCCTCTCCTCTCCACTCCTCTGTCTCCCATTATCTCTCTTCCCCTTTAATGCTGTTACGGTCAGGTACCTCTCTGTGCTTACCTAGCAAATGCCTCTTTCCTCTACACACTTCTTTCTTAACATCTGCTTCTTAAAACAGTCTCCTCTTTCTTCATTTAGTCATCATTAGTTCCAAAAACACATTATTCATTTTATGCATGAACATTTCTGTTTCTAACTTTGCATTGCTTGGACCCTGCTTACCACACAGGCATGCATGTCTAGCTTTAAATACCCAGGCTTATTGAGCACAACATGAATACAGATCAATGAAGTTAACAATAAGCATAAATATTTGCAGCATCAGAACCCAAAATTTCTAACATTCAGATACATGAACAAACATCTGTTTCACATAACTGTGCATAATCTTCTGCTTCAAAATTAAACTTTTCTGGAATTATCGTATGGGTGTTAATTATGTGTTTAGATACACATGGAGTTGTGACTCAAACTTGAGTCAGGCTAGGTTAAAGATGTCTGCCTCAGTTGGTGGTGATGTGCAATATTCTCCAATGTCAATATAGGTATACAGGTTTTTTAACTGTCTGTTGTAATCCCGTCTGAATCTTTGCTTTAAAGAGAATTTAGATCAAATCATTCTAGGCTCCTTTCTAAATGGCAAGTCATGAGTTCATCTTTCTTCTAACAATTAGGGACTGTTCTCCAGGTCTTCATGTGAAAAACTAACTGATTCAAATTTTCAGAACAAATTATCATAAATACTTCTGTCTTTAAAATTTATGAACCTATGAAGGTAAGTCCAGTATAGACAGCTCCACATTCCAACCATCCTGTATACACTAGCACAATCATCTCCTGAGATTTGGTCCGTGAAACATTATGAAGACCTTCTGTTACCTCTGAAATCTGATAGATGACTCAGACATGTTGTATCCCTACCATCAAAAATACTGTCATTTGAAATTATGAAATCATCATTGCAGCTGTACAAAAGGTTTAAAATATACATATTTAAGGTTTCTAAGTGGATTTCAACTGCAGATGTCATACACTTCAGAATTCAGGTTGAACCTGTTTGTATTACCCTTACAGTTACTGGTTAACAATATTTAAATTGAACACTCTGTAATTTCTCATTGTTCCAACTTTATCTTATTTCTAATGCCTAACAGCTAAAGCAGAATAACATTTCTGATAACTCTTTGCAAATGTCAAAACATCTGGGTAAATTTGAATTTTAAAAGTGAATTATTTCTCATTTCTAATTCATAAAGCGTTTGAGTTAATCTCCAGGAAGTGTTGAAATCCTCTTAGCCAGTGAACAAGTACTTTGGTAAAGTATGGATTTTCAATCTAGCATAAGAATTTCAAGTTGTTTACACACGGAGGATTTCAGTCGCAACCTGAGAGTGGCTTTGAACAAAACTGATTTTCATGCCAAAGACAACTCAAAAGCATTCTGGGTAAGTACCTCTAATATCAACAGGGTGAATGAGTTAATGTAGTTTAACCTTCTTTTTAATGTCCTGAAAGAACATTACAGAAAGTGAGAAAACAACTTAAGTGCAAGCACAATCCAGATAATATGTGCTATTTTCCTATGTTCTGTATGATAAAAAACACGTTTTGAAAGACCTAAGTAAATGACCTTCAGTTGTTTTTAGCCATTTTCTCTAATGGTCTTTATTTAAAAGATTGTTAAATAAATTTCTACATAATATGGCATTATCTATTATTAAATAAGCATTTGGGTATGCTTACTAAATTATCTTCAGATAGCATTACCGAAGAGTTAATCTACTCATCATCTTCCAAATAAAATATTTATAACTTTTGAACATGCTAGATTACTGCTGTGAACTCCGCAAATATCTTTGTTTAAACACACACAGTTCCACTGGCTTCACTACTGGACTACCACTATACTAAAAGTTATTATGGATCCAGAAACAGAAAACTTGATTGAAGGCAAACTCACATTATTCAGTATTTTCTGAGGAACTGTGCTGATCACTTGTAATCTTCATTATCTGAAAACTTTGCTTAGGAAGAAACTCTGTTTGTGTTGGTTGAAATAGTCACAAGGAAAACACTGCACTGGATATCCAAACAAAGTTCTAAAAACCAAGCCCTTCTCCTTTTAGCATGATCCAGACTTTTTAGATAACTTGACTGCATTCCCTTATTGTCACATAAGCAACACAGCCACAAACCTGAAATCCTCTCTGCTGACTACACCAGTAGTATCTGTCCTTTTTCCTGGAAATTCAGTGCACCAGCCAGCTGAACAGCTACTGCAGGGGTGACAACAGTATTTCTCTTCCACCAAGCAATTCCTGCAGATGTTAAGAAAGTGGGAGGACTGGGGTTTCAGGTCCCTGCCGTCTGGAGGCTTCAACCCACCTCTTGTCCACTGCAGTAAACACACTAGCCCCACACTAGTGGGGCTCACCTTTGTGAGCTGTTTGGCAGCCAGGACCAAAAGAATCAAAAAAAGGAAAAGCAGCAGAAGGAAGAGTAGTGTCAGCCTAATTGATAGAAACTTAAGTGTGGGCCTAAGAGTCGGGGGAAGGAGCCTTAAAAAGCAACTAGCTAACTTATGACTAAATTTAGATAGGCTAAATACAGTTATGGAATAATGATATACATATATGTAAGAATGCAAGGGAAGTCAAACTGGTTATGTATTACATATCCACAGAGTCAGAAACTGACCCTAAACAATTGATCCTAAAACATATGGGGAGGAGGGGCAGAGGCAAAACAGATGAGAGACATCTATGACCATTTTATGCTCTCCAGTCAAGGCACCATAGGAGCCTAAAGATTGTGCAAACCTAGCAAGACCTAAAAATATAGGTTTATAGAGTTAAATTACTATTTTAAGTGTCATTTGCATAAACACAGTTACTGTTGAAGGGCAAATAAATCATCCTTTAAAATATTTTAGTGTCTTCATTAAAATAAAGTATATTTCCTATAAGGGTGAAAAAATGTGTCTCTGTCTTGACACTAGTCTTTTATGATCAAGACAAATGATGCAGCATGTGCAAGCTCTGCTAATTAGAAAATAACAAATAATTCTCACTGATGCAGACATCAAACAGATCTATGGTTTTACCCATATTTTACAAGTTAATACCCTCTACAAAGATTTGTAGCATGGGCAGAAATTGTTTAGTGAGTGAGGGCCAGGTTTTGAAGGAAAGTATCATGTCAGTTTCTGATTTCTCTTCCTCTGCATGTCTAATTTGCTCCCTCAGAAAAATGAGCGGCTTTATTAAAGTCTCTATCCAATACAGATACAATGCGTAGTCTCAGATCAATGGCATCTCTTGATGTTTTGGTTTCAATTCTTTTTTGGCGTCTTTGCCTGGTCTTTGCCAGTTTATAAAACGGCTAATACTTTTATTCTTTCCTCCCTGGAATCTGAGTTTTTTCTACCTGACTTTAAGCAAGCTTAGTAACTTCTTCACAGAAGACCTATGTAAGGTATTTCTCAGTTCCATCTGTTTTGAATTTAATTTGTTTAAACAAGGCATTTGGAAATATATATGCATACATGTGTATATAACATCTTTTAAACTAACCTTATTTGGCATCTTTGACCTGACTGAAAAATTTCAATCAGGCTTCAGAACTCACAGCAATCCAGAAACTGCCTTGGTGAAGATGTATGGCTGGACCTGCAGCCAGAACACAGTGCAAATTCTAACGTTTTTTGCAAAGGAATACTTTTAAAATGAGTAGCTTTAGGATCTGAATTAAATTGCAGAAAATGTATCATAACCCACATCTTTCTACTAAAGTCTCGGCTCCTGCATCCTGAGAAAGCCACAGAGCGGTTGCTTTCACCTGAAACTCTCCTAGATGGCATGGGTGACCAGGTGCCAGAGGCATTTAGGAAGAAGAGGAGGTTGCTGTCTTGACCCTCTTATCTGCTTTCTCAGGGAAGAAGGTCTTTTTCTCTTCCCACGCTGTCTAGATACTCCTGCTGTTTTCAGATGAAGCAAAACATTATGTCTCACCGAAGTCTATGGGAAAGACATGATTTCACTCTTATCTCTAAGTACTTCACACAGAGTCACAGGCACTACATGGAGACCCAAACATCCTCTGAAACAAAGCCCTTCATGGGAAGGATGACAGAAGGTTGCCCATGACCTAGAACAAATTTCCTTACCTGATGCCTGGGATTTCAATGGTTCCCAAAGGTGATCACAAACAAGATGCTCATTTTTCTATGCCCTGAAAGAGATAGGCAAAAAAAGGAATGGGGATTTTTTCCTTAGATCACTTCACATTAAGATTTAATTACACACAAAAAGGAAGAATAGACTGACTAAGAAGGAAACTATCTTTGCGTTAATATCTTGGTCAGAACTGTTAGATTGGGATATAGAGTCCTCAAAACAGAAAGTAATTAAGTAAATATGATAGCTTTCTTAGCTGACGAACAAGGACAGAGTGAAGTCTTCCAAACCTATCAGCAGGATTGGTTTAAGATAAAAAGCAACTTTCTATCTGACAGATCTGATAATGTGTGGATCATCAGTGCAAGTTACTCAAGAGTCTTGAAAGTTACTTAGAGGGGACAGTTAAATGCACTCAGCTCAGGGCCACAAGATGTTAAAAGCTCTCTAATTTGAGTAGAAGTATCAAGAAAGGAGAGGCCTGAGTTTAGCAAGCACTGGACACAGATGGAAACAGAGTCTGAGCACTCAAATATAACTATGAAGAGAGCAGGGGCATGATGAGAGGCATAGAAGAGCTGGGAAGGTGGCCTGCTTCTTGAGATGATGGACTAGCCCATGAGCTCTAAAATAAGGTATAGAAAATATATAACAAAATAAACTGACAGATGGCAAGCAAATTAGAAAACAGTCAGGCATAGGGGTAAAAACGGAATCCACGAAGTTAGTAAAACTGTGAAAAATTCACTAACAGAAAATCACAAAGGACAACTCAGTCTCACAGCACAGAAATGAGATTCCTGTGGAATGCAGAGAAATATTCCAAATCCAAAAGACATAATATAAAACAGGGCTACAACTGAACACTTCAGATAGAAATGCAATGATAATACTAAACATTACAGTTTCATTTCATTGTTTAATTTTATTACATTAGGGGATATCTTCACATTTCGTTAAGCATCATGCTGGTACGCTCATGGTGTTCCCAAGAGTTTTACACCTTTGTTTTTAGCTTTTTAGCTTTAACCATCCTTTAAAAATCTTTTAAAAGCAACAAAAAGGATTATAACTGGTGTTATAACAGGAAATATTACACAACATGTATCAGTGTATATTCATATCATATGAATTACATCTTTTTTTATCACCTGCCAAGATACAAGGCACCTTAGGAAATGCATATTGATAAAGTAGATTACCTTGGCCCTAACCATGCCTCAACCACATATCGCTCAGCCCTGCCTTGAACTTTATTTTTATTTATGATAATATGTATGGAACATGCAGAGTGCAATTATGCCCGGCAATTCAGGTGTAGGCCTCCCATGGAGTTCAATGGAAGCTGTGTGCATATGTCAGAGGACAGAAATTGGCTCAATATGTTTAATAAAAATCATCTCTTCTGCCCTCTGCCTCCAGGCAGATTCCCATTTGTATCCCTAGTATAATTCATGATTAATAGTGCACATGTGTTAAAATGAAAACTCTCCTTCTCCCTATCATGTCTCTGCACTCGTTGTTAATAAATATGTTTGTAATTAAAATCTTTTCCCCCTGCCTTCTCCTTGCCAGTAGTAGATTCTCAACACTGATCCCACTCTTACGAGCCGTAACAAATGTAACTAAAGTTAAAATCATCTTCTCCAGCTGTAGAAATCCTTTGCCATCCAGTTTTCAACTTCATTTCCTGGAATGTTTTGGTGGCAGATATGACTCCTCCCCGATGCATCTCTCAGTCTGACTGCCACTCCTTTGAGCTGATTTTAACAGGCTGCTTTAAAGCAGGAAGAAACCAGAGTGCTCAGGAGGTCAAGGGTTCCTCTGCCACATGCAGCTTGAGCCCTCAGGTGAGCACAGTGTGCAAGAGCAAGGTAATCAGGGTAAGAGCCAAACTGGCAACCAAATGGGCAAGACCATGATTTTCATGCCAGCCTATGTATTTGCCATATTGCAAATTGCTTTCATAAGGTCATGGTTTTTCAGCTGAACAATAGTTTTTCCTTGACACATTCCCCCTTTCCAGGCCATTTCTAACATTTAAAATGTTGTCAATGCTATTCTTTCCTGCAGTCACCATTGGTAGCTTGATACTGCTAAACTGGAATCCTTGAATTTCTGACTATTACTTCTAAGATATGTATTGAAAAGTAGAGATAGATGGCTACCATTATAGAAATACAGAAAATGCAACTATTTGGTTTTGTCAAGTGACCAGATTATCCAAAAGCAAGTGGCAGTTGTACTTTGGCTTGCATTCTGGAGAGAATCACAAACCATGAATTAATGGCCTCCTCATGCGCACAAAGTTAAAACAAGGGCTTTGCAGGCACGGGGCCCTCCATGGGTGTGAGAAGGAGCAATGCTGATCAATGGAACCCAGGGACGAGTAAACAACTATTAAATTTACCACAGACAAGAAAATGAAGACTGTACGAATAAATCAATAACAATATTTCCATTTCATGTCCCCCCAGAAATGCTCAACACCCATTATTTTTTATCAAAGAGTGAATAAAAGGGGTGGGTGGGAGAGGACTCCTTTAATACATTAGAAAGGTCTAGTGTAACTCAATTGTGGTACGGCTAAGAAGTGTATTCCATGGCATTTCCAAGCCTTGTGTCAACACTCAGATTGTGCTAATACTCAATAGTGCTAATATTTAGTTGCAATAAAAGCTACTAAGACCTCATGTTTATCTCTACAGTGAGTGGTCTGACTGTAGATCAGAGAGAGTTACTTGGACTAGTGTGAAACTAGCCATCACAGGTTCTACAATAGAGGTGTTATTTATAGATAGCAACATTTATAAATGTTCCAAAAATGACAGCACTGTCTCACTATGTGTGGCGGGTTGCCCCTGGCTGAATGCCAGGTGCCCACCAAAGCCATTCTATCACTCCCTCTCCTCAGCTGGACAGGGAAGAGAAAATATAACAAAGAGCTCATGGGTCAAGATAAGGGCAGGGAGAGATCACTCACCAATTACCATCATGGGCAAAACAGACTCAACTTGGGGAAAATTAATTTAATTTATTACCAATCAACCAGAGTAGGGTAATGAGAAATAAACCTAAATCTCAGAACACCTTCCTTCCACTCCCTCCTTCTTCCTGGGCACAACTTCACTCCCAGATTCTCTACCTACCCTCCCCAGCAGCACAGGGGGATGGGGAATGGGGTTTATGGTCAGTTCATCGCAAGTTATTTCTGCCGCTTCATCCTCCTCAGGGGCAGGACTCATCACACTCTTCCCCTGCTCCAGCATGGGGTCCCTCCCACGGGAGACAGTCCTCCATGAACCTCTCCAACGTGGGTCCCTTCCACGATGTGCAGTCCTTCAGGAGCAGCCTGCTCCAGCGTGGGTCCCCCACAGGGTCACAGCCTCCTTCGGGCACCCACCCGCTCTGACGTGGGGTCCTCCCCGGGCTGCAGGTGGAGATCTGCTCCCCCGTGGACCTCCCTGGGCTGCAGGGGGACAGCCTGCC
>JAVJGG010000059.1:1358749-1368837 GCA_035590195.1 Aviceda cuculoides
TCTGCTCCGGCGCCTGGAGCATCTCCTCCCCTCCTTCTTCACTGACCTGGGGGTCTGCAGGGTTGTTTCTCTCACATGTTCTCACTCCTCTCTCTGGCTGCCATTTCTGTATATCCCGCAACTTTTTTTTCCTTCTTACATATGTTATCACAGAGGTGTTACCACTATTGCTGATGGGCCCGGCCTTGGCTGGCGGCGGATCCCTCTTAGAGGCGGCTGGTACTGGCTCTGTCAGACAAAGGGGAAGCTTCCAGCAGATTCTCACAGAAGCCACCCTTGTAACCCCCCCACTGCCAAAACCTTGCCACACAAACCCAATACACTATGCCATGGAAAAAACCAAACAGACAAACAAACTCAAATCCCACAAACCAAAACAAACATGCAAACAAAAACCCAACACACATACACACAAAACCAACCAAATAAAAAAAAACCAGGAAAGATGATCCCTGAACAAGATATCCAACTGTTCTTGAAAGACAACAGAACCATGAGCTCCAGGAACCATGTATCCTGCTTTCAAAGACACAAGTGTGTTCTGCCAAGCTCTGGATTTGCAGGACAAAATGCAATAATGACCTATTAGAAATTTCTCAAAGAGGAAGAGAACTACCCTTGAGAAGTTGTCTGGGGAAGATTATTGAGAGTGTGAGACAGCGACAGAAAGACACGCATTTGCTTTGCAAGACTAGGCTGTCGCCATAGGCCTACTCAGATACGGGAAGGACAGGCCTTGGAGAATGCCTGGTCTGCCATTTACAGGTTCTCTTAAACTATCATTTGAATGAGTTATAGAATCATTAGGTTGGAAAAGATCTTTAAGATCATTGCTTTGCTGCAAATGGCATTTTAACCACTGATCACCAGTCTTCCATTCTGTTGGGGAAGAGAGCTGTAGGATGCAAGCACATGTCATGGTAAACTGTAAGTCAAGGTGAAACTGGAAGACCCACCTTAAAAATGAGAGAATAACATGAGTCAGGTAACTGCTTCTGGATTGGGACTTGATAATGAGGACATAATGAGGAACAGAAAATTCATAGGTGCATTCTGCCTATGGAAAAAAATCCTGTATATACCTGTTTGTGAAAAAACCATACATAGAAGTTATGAGGGATTGATCACCCTTCTAGGGTATTTCAAGTCTAGTTTTAAATTCTATAGTAGAGATGCATAATTCTGTGTAAGCTTTATTTTGTAGGAGAATTTTAAAAATATACAGTTTTTCTGAAGCCTACTTTTTACACAGGATTCTGCAAACCCATCTGCCCTCCTTACTGCCCAATACATCAGGGTGGACTGCAAAAGAGAAGTTAAAAACCTAGTTCAGAAGCATTCATGGGCATTTTGACTGTCTCAAAGGAATTTATGGAGCTCAGGTCTTGGCCCAGTACACCAAGTGCAGCATGATTGGAAGAGTTCCTGCTGGCTGTCACATACCATATAGCTTTCTGAGCTGAAAGCTGCAACCATTAAAATGCATTTTTAGTGCTTGAACTTGTAAAATTAATAATATTAATAATAATGATCATGTAAAGTAACAAAGAAAAAGAAAATTATTTTCTAAAAAATTGAAACCTATTATGTAAACAACTATAATTTATTTATTCTGCCCAAGGAAAAAGTTACTTTTATCTTCTTTTTAGTAACTATTAAGCATTCCAGTAATGTTCAGTGCAGACAGCTATTTGAAACTAAAGATGACAAGTCACATTTACTATGCAATCAACACAATCTCCAATGAAAGAGTCTTCTCATATTAAATGCAACATTTGGTTCAAGTTCCAGGAAGCTGAAATTTTATTATTGCATTCTTTAAAAACAACATGAGCCTTGTAACAATTAGAACTGATTATAATCAAGTTCAAGGTAGGCGACATTTCCCATGACCTCCCCTGAAGTCTTTGGATGTCCTTTGTCTTACATTGGTTCTCTTCCATATGCTTGCCCTGGATTTTGCACAGGGCTGACATTTAGGGTCAGAGCAGGCTTAATGTTTTCATGGTTGAGGTTTTTGTGGGGCTTTGTGGGTTGGTTTGTTTGTTTGTTTTTTTAATGGGACACTTTGACGCTCGACCCTCCAAGGGAAAATGTCTTATCTTAAGGTGTTGTGGAAAATACATATCCATCATATGTGGAAGGCTATCAAACAAATATTTTACAAAATTTTGTTAGTTCTAATACCTATTTTCCTTAAAGCCAGTCCATTGATTAGGCCTCAAACCATCAATAGTTAGCAGCACTGGTTTGTCAATCTAATCCTAGTAAATGGAGTTCCTGACAAGCAGCCTCTACCTTTAAATAAAATTGTAAGTGCACACTTAAAGGGTATTTTAAGCTTCAGGAATGTCCATTTAATTTTAAAAGACCTGGGGGAATATTTATACACTCACTATTTCCACTTTGTCTTTTAGGAGCCCCTCACTATTACCAGAAGGGGACACCTGCTGGAAATAAAAATCAAGGACAAAAATAACCACTGGTGGTTTCTGCTAAATTGTTGCTTGCAACTGCAGGAATCTAACGCAAGTGATAATTTAATTCCTACAGCGCATGCTCTTTATATTCAGCACTGCTGTCTGCAAGGTTATTCATCTTGTTCTACTGAAAAGTACTCTGATTTAGATTCTTTTTATTGGAAAACTTTTCAGTGCATTAGGGGAAGGGCTCTTGTTTAAAGTCCCAATAAAAGGCACAATTCCTAATCACCACACTCATCTGTTTTCTGTAAGACTGACACCTAAAATCTTGCTTTTGCATTTTATGGTTATGTTTGTAATGGTACTAGTTTCGTTTCTAGATATAAGTCGAAAGTAGTATTTCAGTGAAGTACTGCGTTACATACTGGAAAATGAATAAATAAAAAAAAACAGGGGGGGGAGAGATATGCAGAGTGGAGAAGAAGTTTCAAGGTACAAGTAGATCCAAAGAAAAACAATTTCCAATATTTGGTCACATGCTCTTAATATATATACATAATAAAAATATATATATAATATATAAAAATAAATAAAAGTTACACTGACAAGGACAATAACACATTAGCAAGCATGTAACAAACAAAGTATATTATTTTGTTGGTGGTTAAAACTATTTCATAAACAGTTCACACATCCTAATTCTTTGTAAGAAGATTCTTACCACACAGTGCACATTGCTGTTGATGCATTTTGGATAAATGAAATAATAAATTTCTTGTCATTCAAGCTTCAATTTAGTAAACACATACTTCACACAATGATTGGGAATATCCACAAATTTAAATCTGAGCTCAAGCTTAAGCACCATTATGAGTTAGCCTTCATCAGAAAAGAAACAGAACAGAGGAGAAAGATAAATAATTGCGCAGGGAAATTAAAAACTGTTTGAAGATTTTTTTACATACTTCATACAAAGCAGACATGAATGTGAGACCTCTTGATTTGCTTGCTTCTTCAGTAATCCTTTCATGATCAGGTGCAAGATTAGAAGTGAATACTTTGAAAGTGGTAGTTAGTGATAGGATGTTATTCCATTGAAGATACCATGTTTTATCAGCTTATTGAAGTTCGGTACATTGTGTCCTTAATTAATAGAGTTCACTGAGGTAACCAGAAAGAAAATAATGAGATTTATTTTCATTTTCCCCAATATGAACTAAACATTTCATAAAGGACAAGAGGTTAAATCTAAAATATAATGAAGTACCTATTATGCCTCTTGAATAGAACTGAGGTGCCAGTGTCCAAAATTCAGATCTGGACGATATGCTCCACTGCCCCTCACAGATCCAGATGTGTTTGACCTCCATTGGGCTGAGACCCTTGGGACCTGCTTGATGTGTCAGCCTGACCAGACCCCAGCAGGGTATTTGTCCAGCCCAGAGGATCAACCAGGTGAGTACCTTCAAAGCACTCCTAACACATACATGTCCCACCACAGTAGGTCTCCCTGTACTGCCATCGCTTTCTCTTAATCAGAGTTAGCAGAAAATATAGTAGTATTTGTCTTTTATACACAGCAAAGAAAGTTGCACCCCCAAAGTGAGACATCAGACCCCACTTTCCACTCTGCAGGGGGGATGTCAAGCTTTACCACCTGCTGTCCAAGAAAACATCCCAGCAGGGGACTCTGGGAGGCAGGGAGGGATTCAGCATGCTTGGCCCCAGCTCCAGGACAGCTCTTGTATATTGATATCTCATATCAATCACAGCCATGGCTGATTCACAGCTTATTTTGGGGGGGTGTATTCATATACATATATATTTATGTATTCATAAATATGTATATGCAACACTTGTTACATATGAGGGGGAGAAAAGAAAAGACTGAGAAGTGATCTTTTTTGGAGGGATCAGAAAGGCATCTTAGTGAACAGGGTTAAAAAGACTTTTGAAAAAAAAAACAAAGGATTAAGGATTTCTTCCACTGCTGTAAACAGTACTTACACACTAGCCCTAAAGACATGGTTCTCATTAGTCCCAGCAAAACATACAATAAAAAACACAGAAAAAGTATAAAGCACAGATGTGATTTAAACCAGTGACACCAAGTATGCACTGAGTCAGTACAATCCTAGCATTAATGAAAATATTGCAAGTGGTTGCTGTTGACACTAAAGGAAGAGTCAAATTTGCATACTGTTGATGGTTTCTCTATGCACGCCTAATGATGCAAAGGCTTTTCAAGTGCAAAGCACTTTAAAAAACTTTTACCCAGACACGGTTATATTGAAACCTCTGAGAGTACCTAAAAAGTCATATCCCAAACCCTTTTTTTCCAGTTAATTTTATGCTTATTTAACATGTTTCGATTTAAAATCTGGAAGGGAGTAGTTTCTCTATACTGAGCAGATTCCCATTTACTCTTATCCAGAGAGTATATACCTGGAACATATCACTCACTCCTGCCTTTTCTGTTGCTGTGCTGCACTGCACTGCAGGGCTGAATAGCTGACACTTAGATAACACAAGCCACGGTGGGAGAATCAGCTAAGATATAAACTTGAGTGCAACTTTTAATTCAACTTAATCATTGCCAGGAAGCATTAAAACTCTAAGACAACCTCAGTTAAAAAAAAAAAAAGTCCAAATACCACATATAAGTGGTTTTTTTTTTTTTTCCTAACAATGATTTGGTAGAGTAAGTCCTATGAATAATTTTCTTAATATTTTTAAAAGATGTGTGGCACAGTGGTACTACACAATGGAAGAGGAATTATAGTTATCGTTTCAGATGAGGTGTGTTGAAGGACCTAGGACTGACGCAGTTGGCAGCCTTGGAGTTTGCCTTATTACTACCATCTGTGTCAACTTCAGTATCCATTACAAAGAGAAAAAAGCAGGAGTGCTTTCTTGTGTACGTGACCCCATTTACGTGCAGACCTTCAGTATCTGCAGCAGAGACTGGAAGTGTGCTCATTCTCCACTGAACATAGTGAGAGATTCCAATGGCCAGATACCAGTTCTGTTTATCAGCTTGTAAACAAAATTCAGTGATAAAATTGTGCTTTTCTTCTTGTCCATAAGTCTTTCCTCTGAATTTTTTTTCCTACCAGCTGTCATGATGCTGACGAAAAACAATCTCTTTGCCTTTTTGAACCTGATGTCTCTTACAACAGCAATCTTTTCAAAACCTGAGAGAGCAGTAGAGTAATGTTTTAAGGGCTTTTCGGGTTGGTTGTTTTGGGGTTTTTTTTGTTTTTGTTTTGGGTTTTTTTTTAAATAAAAAATAATCATGCTAGCTGAAAGTAAGTGAAGAAAAACTGTTGCACCTAATATGTGAAACAGTTGGCTTATAAACAGGCTTGGAAGCAGCCTGAATTATTTCAGGGAAGTTAAGTGGACCGTAACCAAATGCAAGTTTAGTATCCAAAAGAATACTGCTGATACTAGATTTTTAGATTATTTTGTGTCCACACAGATAGACTTAATTAAAGGCATGCCAGCCCATTCTTCTAAAGACATTCTTGGGGAGATAGCATGTGAAGACGCGTGTGACCATATGGTACATCATAAGAAAATTCTGGTAGTAAAGTTACTAGAAAAAACACTAGTAAAGACAGTGTTACTGGACTCTCCAATTCAGATGTGATTATGTATATCTATGTACATATTTTATTTTAATGTGACCATTGACTTTGGTGAAAAACTATCTGTTTATATAACAATATACAATATATTCACAGAAATCTAGATAAGCCACAGTTCCACTGAAATTGCAGTGGTTTAAGTGGAGCTGATGACAGGTGCCCATAACCAAAGACACATGGACTTCCTAAACAAGGTGCTGGGTCTACTTTAATAACTTAACTCCTTATAGAATAAGTGGTTTACTTTGATTTCTAAAATCTGTGATATTCCAACAGGGACATTAACAAACAGTAATTACCACTGAAGAGCACAAGGACCATCTAATTTTGTTTTTGCAAATGTTGCATTAGCCTCAACTATTTCTATCTCAGGAAACATGAAAGAAATTAATATAAAGTACCTGTAAAATATCTGTGTAAGAAAAGAGAAGTATGTACTTTGAACTACCCTTCAGCTTCATCATTCAAAAACATATGCTTTGAAAGAATTGCATATTTTGTATTAAAAGTTTGCATACATAGATTTCTGAAGAGACTTAACAGAACATGAAAACCAGATGACAGATGGTGCCTATTTGGAAGAACAGAATTCTGAATTTGACACTTAACTTTGTACTTATCCAGTGTTTTACAGGTGGATTTGTTTGGCCAACCTGTGTCTATGAAGTAGGAAAAATGAGACCCAAAGAAGTTACACGAACCCATTCGTGAAAGAAAAAAAAAAAAAGAAAAAGAAAAAAAAAGTCTGAGATACAAACGTTAAACCAGGAATGGAAGCAAGAGCATTCTTCCATTCATGTTAAGTGATGAGAGCCAAGAAGAAGAATAAGGAACTGTATACTTACAGTTTTATACCATACGTTGTAAAAATGCTCATAACTTCATACATACACTTCAGACTATACCATCTTTACAAGAAATTTGCTAAGTTGCAACAGAACAGTAAATCAAAATAAAAGTATGGTTCCTAGATATACAGTCTTTTTCACATCCCTGGGCACTCTGAAATTGTTACAACTACTACAATGAGTGGTTAGATAAGAACAAGAAAATAATGCCAGTTTACATGTCTATATTCTATTTTTAATTGGGGCAGCAATTCTATTCAACAATCTGCCTTCATCTGGTTTCTGGAACCAGCCTTTTGTAACACGCTGTCACTGACTGTTCCTTTCCCTCGAAGTTGCACTTACCATTAAGTCAGTCTAAAACACAGGCATCTATTTTAAGTGTCTCTTGATCTTCAAAAGTCAGTTTGGTTTTATGTTGTCATAATTTCTGATTTTTTTTTTCTGTACAAAGTTCTAACCTCCCATTCCCCAAGATCACATAACAATTTTTAACAGTATTTTGCCATCATAACTATTTTGACAGAAACACTCTTAGAATGGGTGCTAGAACGTGTTTAGTAAGGAAATAAGCCCTACCAATGAAACAGAGTCCTCTCCTGAGTTCATCATTTTATTTTTTGAAATTTATTTCTGGTAACTCTTGTCTCATTACTATGTGTCAGAAAGATATGATGAATCTCAGCCTTTGCCTGACTTATGGAAAAAGAAAAAGGTAATGTATTCTTTTTAGAGCAATGAATGTTCAGAATGTGCTTGAAATTTAACAGAGTAACCATGTTTTCATGCTGTTTCATTAACCTTGAACAATGGGGAAAAAATGCCCAGAAATTTACATTTCATTAATAGGTGTGGTGATCTCTGGGAGGAAAAATGAAAGAACAGAAACATTTCCAGTTCTGTAAATCTGCCTGACAGAAGTAGATGTAACGATGGCCTACCTCTGATAAAACTATTATCTCCATCATCAGGGCATTTCAGGACAGCTGCATAGTTGAATATTATTTTTCTGGAATATCTGATGAAGTGTTTACAAGGAAAAATTAGAAGCACCTTGCATTGCTGTGCTTGCCCCGAGCACTTATACAGATCTGGTAGCATACATTTGGCCAGCGCTTGTCCATGAATGATATTACAGGAAACTCTGATCTCATCTCATCGTGGGAGGCTCAACAGATATTCAAGATAAAAGCTAGAATAATGGTGGTGGGCTTTGTTAATGGCATTCTCTGTGAACTCTACTGAAATAATGGACAGCCACAAGAGAGATGACACAGATCCTTGGAAAGCATCAATCTGAGACATCAAGCTTTGTAACTAAATAACTTTTCCTGCTAATCAAGTAATCTGTAGCATTATTATGGGAAAAAAAGAATAAATTAAAATCAAGCTTTCTCCCCCTTTGAAGGAGGTAAGTGGATCTATAACTGTGCTTGGTCAAGGAGAAACTTGAAAATTGTGAGTTCTGAAAGTCCCCTTGGAGAATTCAGCTACCAAAATATTTTCTTCTTCTTCTTCTTCCTCCCTGTTTTCTTTAATGACTGTGGTTAGTATGGGTCATGTAGTGGATGATCACTGCCATCTCACTCAGCATTTCAAACCTGATCTCAAGAAATAAACAGCATACAGCTCCCTCCCCTTACCTCTATATATTGTTCTGTTTGCTCTCTGCTCCTTTGCTTATGTCAGGGTTGTCCATCAGCACCTGACATTTGCCAGAAATCAAATTATCTTTAGGTGAAATTCTATAGTTCTCTTCCACAGTGGATCACTCTCAAATTAATTAGAATTTGGTAGCAATGGAAAAAACTTTATAGCCATAGTGGATATAAAGTAGTATTCCTGTCCAAAGAAGACTGTCCTCCTTTTCAGATGAATTCCCAGAAATACTATATACTACATACTCTTCCCAAATACACTATTTACTACATACTCTTCCTCCCTATGTACAGAGCAGTTTTCACTATTTAATAACTTCAATAATTAAAATCCTAGGGACTATTTAATCATTCCATATTTCCATATCCATGATCTCCATCTCAGATAATCCTCTACTCCTTTAAAGTCTTTTTTGTTTTCTTGATGAAATAAGTCCTTGGATAAACCACAGTTGTCTTCTCTTTCCCCTGTCTGGAGGCAGCTGCAGACCTGAGAAATTCCCCACCTCTTGGCTAAGATACCTTGCACCTAGACAAGGGGAAAGGCATATGCATATGGGTCTCCTGGAGAGCAAAAAGTAGAAAAAAGACTAAATGCCTCTGGAAGCTCTTGAAGGAAGGGACCTCTGGCATAAACTTGTCTTCTTCCTAAGTACAACAATCCTGCTGAGTTGGAAGCTTTAGGCAAGAAGCAGAAAATGATGATGTTTTTTTACAGATAAACAAAAATGTGTGAAAATACGTTATGCAGCAACATGCAATAGGAGTGCTTTATTGATTGACTGTTCTTATTATCAGTATTTGTAGTGATACATAATAGCAATGTAGTAATAACTATTTAAAAGAAAACAACCTACGTACGCAAACACCGTTATTCTTTACGTGTAAACTTAATGACCCGTCATTTACTTCTTTGCCCACATTTACGGGAATATCCTTGCTTATCTACATTTCTTAAATCTCATGTCCAGGTTGTCAAACTGCATTCCAAACAGCAAAAAGGAATATTGGATGATCACAGAAATCTATTTTGGACTGCACAACCAGACCCAGACACCCTCATTTGAAATACTGGGTCTGTATATTATACAAGGTATTGCCCAAAGTTTCAAAAAAAAAAAAAAATTAAAAATAAATACTACAAAGGTCATGATGAAACAACTAAAGAAACTGTGGATTATTTTTTCTTAAAAGAACTGTAAAGTTATCCTATCATCAAGAATAATTAAAATGTAGTACAAGGCATTTTAGAAAAGAGTATTTTGTAGAAAATTTGGACCTAATTCTAGTTATTAGGCTGAGAGTTATCTCTCTCCAGAGATTCCTCACAGAAGGTCTTAAACGGTTTTTAAGTGTACAAGTCTCATATCGGCATTCAGCACAGGTGTAAATTTCATCAACTTAGATGTGTAAATCCCATTTGAGAGAATATCCATTTCTCACACTTTTTGTCAGGGTTTTCCTTTCTTTTTTCTAAAGGAGGGATTTTTTGGCGGGGGGGGGGGGGAC
>JAVJGG010000059.1:1379944-1400371 GCA_035590195.1 Aviceda cuculoides
TCCCAAGGGACTCTCTCAACCAGTGCCTTGAAGAGGCCAAAGTTTGCCCTCCGAAAGTCCATAGTGGTGGTTTTGCTAACCACCCTCCTTGCCTCTCCAAGAATTGAGAATTCTATCATTTCATGGTCGCTAAGCCCAAGATGGCCTCTGACCACCAGACCTCCCACCAGTCCTTCCCTGTTCATAAACAATAGATCTAGCAAGGTTCCTCCCCTGAGATATATAGATATATAGATATATATATATATATAAAAATGCTTGTATGTATGTTTATTCAAAATAAAGGACACTGCCATGGCCACTGTGGCTATGGTTTCTTCTGATACTGGTTTGACTGAAGCAGCATGTACGTGCATACCTCTTGCAGAGAAGCCACATCTCTAGGATCAGCTCTCATCTGGCATGAGAGCAGAGTATTTGAGCCGTGATCTTGCTTCACCCACAAACTTGATATGTTGACAGAAATTATCTTGTTAGTGGAGCAGGCAACAAAATCATAAATCTTGCCTTTCAGAACAAACTATGTGCCTGAGGAAGACTTCATGACCTATCTTTCTGCCCTAAGGGATCCCGTGTTTGGTCAAAACATCTACTTTGAATGGATGCCTGCATGGTATAGTCTTTTCCCCACCCTGTTTCTTGAACATTTTGATAGACTGTAATTTTTTTTCTTATCACTTAAGATTTTAGGGTGGGAAAAGGGGGTGGAGGGTGATATTTCAGACCAGTTTAATGCTGATGAACTTGACAGGAGAGCTATATAACAGCAAATGTAATACATAATCTTTTTTTCCCACATTTTGATATGAATTAGTATAATACACACTTCTAGGGCTGCCAATCCATGTTTGACTGCCATTCCCAAGTCTGAACAACTGTATTTCTGTGGAATTCAAAAGTGTCTGGTGTTTATGAGCAACCTATATATGGCTTTTTGCAGTGTATTTTTTCCCAAGAAAAAAAATTACATTTTTGCTCTGCAGATAAAGATGTTTCTGCAAAGCACTGAACTATTAAAATTCCAAATTTTAATCCATTAAAATGACCCAGTAGCAGGTCATTGCCATGGCATTATGTATGCACATCAGCTATTGTAATTATTAAGATTTAAAAATGCTAAATGCTTTCCTCTGCTCTTTTAAATTTGACTGATGAGCACAGAAAAGCCTCCCAAATGATCACTGCACACACAAGTAGTTTGGCTGCCTGATAAGTCTAGAAATTGCAGAAAAGGTATAACTTAAGGTTCTCCTGCTGCTTTTGCTCTTTGTGATCAGAAAATTATTTTATGTTGTGAAGGGGCTATGGCAATGAATTGCAGATGTTTCTAACACATTTTTCAGTAAAATAATCACCTCCCAAATGATGTTATTTATATGAGGGTATAAAGAACATTGGCATACTTTCTGCACAAACTTCTGAATCTTGGTAAAAGCTGTGCTTTTATTCACATTAATGAACTCTTTCAGTTCAGTAGTGACCATTCATCTAGTATTTCCTAATGCAGAAGAGAGGAAACTACAACCCTATCATTATCCATTAACCAAAATACCTTTCTCGCTTGTAATGATTTTTAATACATTTTTGAGAAAGAAAATGTTACCCTTTTCCAGAGAACCTGCAAAGATTATTCTGCTGTAAACAATTGCTCAACACTGAAAAACTCCCACTTCATTTTTTTAAATGTGAACATTTTTAAAGTATGGCTGAGTTAGGTGTAGTTTCCCAGTTAAGCTCCAGTCTTGCACCACCTCATTTACCTCCACAAAGGCCAAGTGATGTCGGTGGGAAAAAGACCAAACACAAAAGTGGGACTTCATGAATTCTAATCTGGGATTGAAGCTGTTATTTTACTCATAGATTTCAAAATTTGCATATACTGTTTTTGCACTCTAAGTAGGTAAGACTTCAATCACAATGGATAAAACAAAGCTGGTATTTAAAATGCAGGGTCTTCCACACACTGCATATCCTTTGAGGCTGACATAAGAATACACCAGCTCTTAAATTTAGCCTCTAATTCAAGCTTCTCTTCCTCTCTGGTTTCACTTTATTATGTATTTTAATGGAGTATTTAATGTTGAATTTTGGAGACTCTGTTGGTTAAAACTAATTCTTTTGTTCTATTCAGTTTGAGCTTCATCGTTAATGCTGACATATAAAATATGAGAAACAAAAAATACTGTGAAAATGTATGTTGCTGTTTACATTATTTATAATGATCATTGAGAACTTGTTATCTTCTTGGCTAGTCACATATTGCATGGATACTGCCTTCTTTTCCATAACTGGACACAGTCACTCTGCCTTCTGATGATAATACACTGAAGGGGATTGAGAAAACCCAACCTGTTTAAAACAGCTTTGCGCTGACTCACACATACAAATGCGGTACATTTCCTCCATCCACTCATTGGTGATAACTGTTACTTAACCTCTTGGTACGCAGTCAGAAAATCTCCCTAACAGATCATTTATAATAATTTATGATCTACCCCTGCAAGTTTCTCTTGTTTTTTAGAATAATCATCTATAAGAGCAACTCATAATTAATTTATAGAGAGAGATATATTACCGGGGATATAAACAGAAGTTTCTATGTCTGCAATTGTAGCTATCGAGATCTCTATTCTACCACTAGTAAGAGGCTCAATGTGGAAGTAGAAGACAAAATGTTTTCATTCTTTCCTCCCAGTGAACAAGAATTAGAGAAACGAAGTACAAAATCTATACATTATTGTTAATCAAAACAGCACATAATGCTTATGCATAAAGAGGACAAATTCATCTTCCTTCAGCAAACACCTACAGCATTTATCCACTCCTGAGAGTCTGACTATGCTACTATTGTTGCATCCATCTATTGCAGAATATAGCTAACTGCAAAATTCTTATGAGAATATATTTTCAAGTTGCATTTTTTATCAATTCAACATTACAGAATTTGCTTAAACAAAGCAAGCTGGAGTTCTTTCAGTTTTGCTCAACCAGAAGATACAAAACTAGCCAAATGAGAAGGGACTAGAAGCACTAGCAGTGGGTGTGGAGCCATCTGTTACATCATGTTATCATGCTTGCAGTCCAGCTCAGTAAGATAAAAGCTGCTGGTAAAATGGATGAGGCAAACTAAAAGTCCATAGAAGACACATACAATCCTTTACCTCCGTGACTGTGATAGCACTAATACTGGCCATAAATCAAACATATGAGATATATTAATAAGGGAAATCCTTTGTTGATGATTCTAACAGATGGATTAAAAGCTACAAATCAACACTAGAATAACTAATTGAATTGCTACTCCTCTCTGTATGATAAAGAACAGCTGTTCCTGCCAAGGATCAAAAAATAGATTGCTATCATATTAAATAATGTCAAGACATAGCGGCAGTTCAGAGTAAAATGGATGGCAGTTGCTCAAAACATAGAAATTTGCCATAAAGAATGGAGTTTCATAGCATTCTTTGCTCAAAGGTAAAACAAAAAAGGAGAATTCGATGCTGACAGAGAACAGAGCATGGTATGCTAGAAGTTTATTTTGCGCAGCAGCTTTCAGAATCTCAGAACAAATTAATGAATACTAACTATAAGGCTCTACATGCATATGTAGAACTGAAGAAATTGCAGGCATATAGATTCTAGCTCTACACATGTAGACCAGAATACAAGCGCTATTGCTTAATGGATTCTATGTCCTCCACACTGATGGTGGTGTAAAGAAATACAGACAGGTAGAACTAGGTAGATTAAGTAACTCTCATGTGACAGCTGACATCTGTGTTGATGGCATGAGCTAACATTTTCAGGGGCCAGTTTCAGAACAGGAACAATTGCACATATTGTCTGCCGTGGACAGTTGCCCCAGAAGAGAGCACTAGCCCAGGCAGTGGGCTGGCAGTGGACATCAGCAAGAATGTGACATAACATAAAGTCCACACCATTATGTCTTACATCTCAGCATCATGGGCAGCTCCACCCATTTGCACCTCACTGACTGCCAACATCACATGCATGCTATGGCCTCATCAGAGGTGTTGGCATAAGGGCTCATTCCCAGCACCAGCGCTCAGGCTCCGCCAGGTGTCTGCCATACAGAGAGACTGACTGCCCCTTGCTGGTGCTGGTGTCGTTGGGGACATGGATGAGGCTTCCACCTCAGGGCCATTTCATCCTATGAGTTATGCTAAATATTATCCTGATGGGAGCTGGTGTACTGTCCAATAACATAAAAAATTGTGTATTCCATAATTTCTTACTTGATAAAGCCCCACAAGCTCTATTGTTGATACTTAGATTGTTGCTCTAACATTCTTTCTATCATTAAGTGAAAAGATAAAGATCATAAGGACCATATATAGCTCTCAGTTATACTGTGCTAAGTCTTCAGGAATTCATTCGATTTGCACTACCACTGTTAATAGTACAAATTGAATCTAACATTTTAAAACGTGTTAGGAATCCTTGGATCAGCATCATTGCCCCAGACTGGTCCTACTAGTCATATATATTAGTATACATCCAGTAATGCAAGGATGTTAGCTTACTAGTTATATCTTTTTTCCAACTTCAGTTCATGGAGTTTCTGTGAAATAGAAAAAAAAATAACAGCATGTATTGGTGGGGTCTTATTGTGGCCAACAAAAATAACAGCAGTTTTACTTTGAAGGAAAGGGTAATGGAGCTTTGCATTAACAGAGCCAGTTCCACCCAATGTAGACACTACTGACACATTACTGGGAAATTGCTCTTGGGAGGCTGGAACAGCACAGAAATGGATATTCATTTCACTGACAAATGTAAGCCTGATAACAAAAGACTTTAAGGAGTTTACTCTTTCCCCCACAAAAAGCAAAAAACCCCAAGAACGAAAACCTTTCAACGTCATCTGTATATCTATATCTGTACCTATATCCACACATGCATACACTTGCCTTATTTTGTGTCAATAAAAACTAAGTTTAAATGATCAAATGACTGTTCTGTGTTCATTTCATTAGTCACTAGCAGAACCAGGACTGTTATATGAGATGTCCACACTTCTGGGCCTCTACTCTGAATGCCAGGAGGACTTGTGTCTGTCACCTTAGTGCAAATGCAGCCTGTCTCCAGTGACTCTCTGGAGGTTCTGGGAGTTATGCAATTACAGGTGACAAGAGTCAGAGTGTCCCATATCCCCCCATCAACTTGCATCATTTGTATACTTTGTATTTTCACTTGTAAAAGTCAGTGGTTTCTGGAAACAGCCACCAGTCCATAGGAACCTGTCTATAAAAATCACACTCTTAGTCCTTTAAATCAATGCAATAAATAAAGAATTTCTTGGTAACTGCTCTGTAGGAAATTAAAAAGGTGTATAAGACTTTCCTTTAGATAAAGGAAAGATATGTGGTTTAGATATAAAGGTCACAGGGACCATAATGATGTCTTCAGTTTTGATGTCTAAGCAGATACCTTCTTATATGTAATGACAATTTTTTCTATGGTTCAGGGAGATAAGCGTTGGAGAGTATTTTCACCATGCCTTTAAGGTGGCACACCCTGTGATAGGAAATTATGTGTCTATCTTATTTTCCAGGCTAAATATTTTTCAAAACCAGAGGAAAATCTACTTAATCCTCTACCTTCAAAATGCTGTGTTCGTAAGTATGATCTATACAGTTTCATTTCTCTCTCTTTCAGAAGTACTCAAATTCTGCCATCTTTACTTAGGATGAAGTGCAGCTTACTTCATTAATAGTGCCAGTTAGTTTCCATAGAGTCAAATACAATACGAGACAGATTATATTGCCTGTCCTCAGCTGCACTTTCTTCTGTAACTTTTTTCCTCTTTTGAAATGCAAGGTGTGAATGCAAAACAATTGCTGAATGGACTATTTTGTATCCTAACAAAATATAACTAGTGACAGTCAAGTTTTATGGTATAAAAGGAAAATAAATAAAAGAAGCATGCAGTACTTGGAATGGAAGGAACTATAGAGAGACAGAGAAAGGAAATTATCCTTCAGAGACCTACGAACTGGACTGTTACACTATAAGTATTTCATATTATTTCTGGGGAGAAAGAAAATTACATTCTTCCAGTCATTTTACTGGCATCTTATCTTTCCAATGAAATTTTAATAACACATATAGTTCCTTCAATATGGTACAGTCAATTCCATGGGCACGTCATTCCTATTTTAAATTCAATGTCCTCTAACAAGATTTTTAATATATCTACTTATGGGAAACTGAGAGGAACAATAATTCAGATCATAAATCTAAGTTATTGTCTCATCATCAACTTTGATGCAGTGACAATTTACATCACTGATAGTTGTATCCATGTTATTCATCATTCCATTCTATGTGTTTGGGAAAAGGGGATGTTTCCCAATTGACTAATGTTTTTAGTAGCCTCCTTTGTATATATTTTTTTGAGGTTTCCAAAAGTCTTCAGATTTGGCTGCCAAAATTTGAAACCAAGCTGAAATTATAATCGGCCACTGTTCCACGTCTAGCTCCATTTCAATATCTCCTTAGGAAAAGATAAACAAAACAGCTTAAACCAGAGCTGAAGTAACTAAGACGAAGGAAGAAGAGTGCCAGCTGTGGATACACACTGTAAAAATATTCAGACATAAGCTAAAGACTACCTCTCACTTCTCCCCACCTGGTTAAAAGGTAGTCAGGGCTTTCTGAAATGCTGATATGATGCTGTGATAAATCAGTTATATGTACACTGATGATAACGTAGCAGTTAGAAATTCAGAAATGTTACCAATACTTTAACACTTTTGAAACATTTTAGTTCGTTCTACCCTCACATTGGTTAGACGATCTTATTTTTGTCACTGCCATATCTGGCAGTTCTGTAACTCATTTCCGTTTCGATTTCCGCTCTGTCATTTATATAGGTGAGTAGAGTCAGTCATATCAAATAATTAATCATGAAGATATCTCTACTCCCAATAACTTTTTATTTGCTGATTTTCCTTATGCACAATGGAGCTAAGCTAAAGGAAACTAGATGACCTTCATATATATATATTTATCTCTATCTGCTGAAGACTATTTGGTTAATGTTCAAATAGAGACGCTCACGTTCAAACACAGATGACTCTGTTTTCAAATGTGCTCTTACTATGTTGTCATTTGGAGACCTTTTTGCCTCGGAATGGCAAGATTCCAGCATCTTCTGTCTTGACTTGTTAAGAAATATAATGACTACAAACAAACTAAAATCCTGTTAGGCAGGAATTTTTTTCAAATATGAATCAGGGATTAAAAAATATTCCTGTATTAATCCAATATTCCATGTCCCAAAAGGATGAACAGTTCAATCGCATAACCAATATTTACTCAATAAAAACTGTGCTGTGAGAATATTAATCATCAAGAAAATTTGTAATTGGTGTCTCATCATCTTCTCCAGGAAAGGGACATTGGTCAGGTGACTGTAACTGATGAGTTTGTTAAATAAAATTCCTTAATAATATGTACTAACAAGCGTAGATGTTTGTGTCTAATACTAACTGCTAGTTTTTATTTAAAAGAAATATCTATAGCCTTTTGCATAGCCAGACCCCTGTGTATTCACTCACTGGTTTCTACAAGCTATGGATTAGTTTCATAATAGACACATTTCTTAGTAGTTTTGCAGAGTTTTGCTCAGAATTACAAAGAGATGTTATGGTCTCTATTCTGAACCTTTTACAATGAAGTAGGAGAGTCAAAAGCAAATAAAGAAGCCTTATAAGATAAGCATATCAGTAAGGTGATCTCTGTTGCACAGCTTCCTCCTTTTTAATACAGATTTCCTTCTGAGAATTCAGTATCTGTTTCTGGTCTTAGGCCAAATTTCTGTCAGCAGGAATGCTATTGAGAAAGGCTGCTGAAGGCAAGAGAGATATTAAATATCTAGAACTTTGAGTATATGGACATTTCCACTTCAGGCATTTCAAAACATTTGTAGCCATGGGGTGGAATGCTGTTATAGATTAAAAGCTGATTAAGTCATATGAAACACAGAGTACAAATAAATAACCAGTTTTCAAAATGGAGGTATTCCAAGCTCCAGTACAGGCACAAACGTCATTTGATATGATAACACAGCTTTAAAAGCTGTGATCACCATCATGACAGTATTTACTAGCAAAATGCAAAGTTGGCATAAGGATGAGTCTAACAAATACCAACAAACACAATACTTTGGGTAAATAATTGATACAGTGAGCCATGAATGTTGTAATTACATGTGAAAAGTTTAAAATTCCTAAATATTAATAAAAAACATTTAGAGTTACAGGAAGAAAATAATCTAAAACACCAGCAGGTACCTAAGTAAAACAGTCAGCTCCATCAGAATCAGAAGGACAAGCAAGATATTAATCTGCATGTGGACAAAAATAAAAAAAAGAAATAATGCAATGCAGTACTGATGGTTTGGGGTTTTTTTTCCCCCCCTTAAAGTAATTCCTTTAGATCCGAACACCTGTAGTGTACATTATAGGAATAAGAAAGGATTCAGAAAGATCACTACTGTAGGTTTATGAATACTCTCTGTGTCTAAATACTTTGTGGGTGGTTGGATTATGTAAATGTGCAGGAGTGGAGCAGAATGTTCTCTCCTCTGCAACACAGTTTAAAGTTCTTTATCAGAGTTTTCAAGAGGTATTTTATACAACATTTTGCAAAACTAAAATGGCTAAGAAATTTAAAAATTAAACAATTTTCATGAGTCTATGATTACTTGGAAAAAAGTAAAGTGAAATAAAAAGAGATATAATCAAAGAATGACAAATCCCATGTTTTCAAAAACAAAAATAAAAGCCAAATAACTCTTCCTTTTTTACCTCTGCTGTAACACAAGATAGATGGTTCACTGGCGGACCACCGGTTTTTGTAATGAAAGTAACCTCTGAACCTGAGAATACTTTGGTTATAAGGATATTTTCAACAGCACTGAAGGACAATACCAGCTTAAAAATTAGCCATCAAATATACCCTAAGTATCAATTGTTAGTGTCCCGAAGTATCAGATGTCACTCTCATAACCATATAATAACAGATTACATTGATACCATTCTATACCAAAAGACACCAAATCCAATGGAGATATGACCAGCAGAGGAAAACTACAGTTACTTACTAACTGCAAAAATCTTCTAAAAAACCAGACAACATTAATAGCAAAATACTGGAAGAGACATTGAACTGTAGATAAATATTCTCATATCTTCTTGGCCAATTCCAAATTGAGACATTTATGATTTGATACCAGAGAAACAAAGGGTTATATTGTTTAAATTTCAGTTATTAGTAGCGTGGACAGGAGATGTTCTTTATTACTGAAATTTGACAAAGCTAGACACCTGCTTAGAATTCTTGTATCTGTAGCCAATAAACATATTTCATCACTATGGTTGCAAAAACAAATACCGGATAGCAAAATGTGGTGAACTGAAATAAAATTATTGAGAAATAGAATGACACACTGTCTGAATCAGATTAGCCACCAAAGTATTTGAGCAAAAGTGGATTAAACTGGTTGAACTGATGGAGTTTACTGTCTTAACCATTATAGCAAGATATATTTTCATCTAAATCTAAATTGCAGGACCTGGGAGCAATTCCTACTTCCCTGATCAGGGAATACAGTCCTGCCACATCCCTACTGCCACATCAGAGCAAGACCCTGTTATGAATCATCCCCCTACTCTAACTTCATTTCCATAGACAGAAAACCTAGACATGTGGGCATGAAGTGAACCACAGCTTTATGAAATTCATCTGGACTTCGTACTTCCCTTCCACTCCTCTTCTTTTTCTCTTAGTGAGTCCCTTAACACTTACGTAAAATAACTTCCATGGTCAACAATAATGTTACTCTATAATTAAAACTGACAATCAGAAAGGCAACTTGTTTAGATGCTACACATGTGGACACAGTGGAGTGTTGTTGAATCTTTTTTTGATTTGTAGATCCCCTAATTTTTTCCATTGACGGAATGGACACTGTGTAATAAATTTAATCTACTGACAATAAACTCTTGTTCCTGGTTCACTGGTGGACCACAGGTTGAAAAATACTGGTACAGAATCTTATTTTTGCATAACATATTACGTGTAATTTACAATTAACATGAGAAGCACGCTGGACCTGCAGTACTTGACAGGAATTTTGCCATTGATTGCAGTTTTATGGAGAGTCAGATGTTTTCTTTTGGGGGCAAATAATTCAGTAGGAGTCAAGGAAAGTTAAGTTTGAATAATATGTATGTTTTGAGCCTGACCCAAAGCACACTGATTGTCAGAGGGAGTATTTGCCGACATATTCCTCTACTAGCAAAGATAACTTTCATAAGAAGCAATCATTTTAATGACTCAGAGTATAAATGGATAATATGAGGTCATAAAGGTATTTCCTTTCCCTCTCCTGCAAAACTATCGCTCTTGCATTGCACAGCACTGCATATTTAGAACCAGACAGACTACTCACAGAGTTATGCTGCTATTCACTATAACCTACAATGGCAGAATTCAGTCTTATAGGAGTAGTTATTATAATTACGTCTCCATATCATCTTTCTGTAAATATTTAGGTATGCAACACCACCAGAGGCAATATACCAGTTTACATGGATCATTGAGTTGTTCTGGCATGTGCATTCTTACACTATGTTCTTATTTATAGTTATCAGTCAATAAAATGATCACTAAGGTATGCATAATTTCTAACGGATGTTCTCCTCACATGATTTTTCATGAGTTAGTTCCTCAGCACCTTTCATATCATTTAGCATATTGTTCTCAAATAAAATGTGATTAGCTATTTTCTGAATAACTGATTGTTGTCCTGTTGAGTTTATTCCAGCTGAGGGAACTTAGTCAAGCCTGACCAGTGCTTTTACAGGACAGTGTGCTACAAGCTGCTTTTATCAGGTAATTCATACTGTCACTCGTGACTGAGGTACTGCCCTACAGAAGTCACTGTTTGCTCAGCCTGTCCCTGACCAAGGACATTCTTGTTTTGTCTATGTGTTGTCTCCATATGTCAGAGTCAGAGTTTAGCCAGGGCAGGTGCCTGGGTCTCAGTGACTAGGAATTGATGCTGGGTTCCTTTGGGTATAGATATTGGTTATATATATGCATGTAAAAAGCAAAGAGATATCCAAAGATTCTCACAGCTTCCTTCGTCAGGTGTCTCATCACTCCCTGTTCTCAGCTAAGAGAGCAGAGGAAATGTCTGGCTAAATTGTATGCAGTTAAACATGTCTTTTGGGTGTTCCTGGAGCACTGTCTTAACAAAGACACCTCTTTTCTCTCTCCATTTGGAGACATGATCTGCTCAGGAATTTATTTGTCAGCTATAGTGACCATGCATCTACTGTAGCTAGGCCATCATTGTCAATGTCTTACTGGACATGCAAACAACATGCCAAAAAAATCCAGCCCTGGTCAGAACACCTCTCCTCCGGCTCTGCGCATGTGTGCAAGGGAACTTCTCCAACTGGCAGGTGCGGGTTTTGCACAACATGAGAGTCTCATAACCTTAGCAGCTTTATTTTTCTCATTGACCACATAAGCCTGTCAAGGCCACATGATCTTCCTGAGTGCAAACATTTTCAGCTACCACTCAGTTTTGGCTGGTGCTGTTCAAAAGATTTCTCCGGAAAGTAATTAACGAATGAACAGAATTTAAGTTTCAGCAGATCACATGAAAGGGAAAGTCTCTTTCAGAAAAGAGTTGATGACACTTTTTCCAAACTGACAATCAGATCCAGAATCAATCTATCAAAAGCTGAAGATGCAACTTAGCACAGGCTACCAGTGAGCACAGACACCTCATGTAATCTGTTTAAGTAGCACCAAACCTGCTGCACAGCCCAGAGAGATTTTAAAAGGATTCTAAAGTACTAAAGTGAATCCTGACGCCCCCCTTTGAGAGCATAATAGCTATATAACATACAGTACGTGTACGCCCATGTAAAATAAATAGAGAAGTTTGTACCTTCTCTTGTAAATAGAATCTCTGCACATTAATGCAATCCCAGTGTTCCAAGATTAATAAAACCGATAGCTTTAATGGAAATAATTCAGAGGAGGATTTAAAAGAAATGCTTTGTATTATTTTTCAGAACAGGAGATCATTTCTCCTTTTACAATTTATTTGTATTTCATTAACAAAATGTTGATAATTAAAACAAAATACAATCTAGTGCATCATCACTTGGAAACTATATCCTTTGAGGATCCTTTCCAAGTAGCACAATTTGAAACTGAACACTTTATTCTTTCTAAAAAACCCTGACTACTTCCCAGTATTTGCTCATTACAAATCAGAATGAGCTTTAAACAGGATTTACAGTAAGCACCATTGTCAGCAACAGGTCTTAAAGGTCAAATCTTACTTTAAAAATTAACCAGGCTATCAAAATATCAGTGCTTATTTCCATATCATACAAGATGCAGAAGCAACATCAAGACGTAGGTAGTACTCCATTCACAGTAATCTGTGTAATTATGTTTTTTAAATGTCAATAGATAAGTTTAAGATGTGAAAATGCAAAGAGTCAAAGCCTCAGAGACTTAGAAACCTTAGGTAATTTCAAAGGCAGTCCCCAGTTGAAACCGGAAATATTAATGATATTGATATGTGTAATTCATGGGAAGTGCTAAGCAACATAATTTCTCATTGATTCTCACCTAAATTGATTGTGTTCTATGACTTACAGGATGAGACAGTAACTTACAGTATGAGGCTGTTAAGCCATGACATCGGAAGTATGACATAAAAATTCTACATGCTTTTTACATGTGATCATGTCTTCTTCTTTCAGTGACTTATGATATCAGCCACAGCAGGTATCCACATCACCACACTTTTATGCACTGGGGTTTTTTGTTATTATTTTGATGTTTGTTATTCTGTTTTTATTTTATCACCAAATAAGCAATAATAAAAAATATGATAAAACTGTGTAATGAGACTTCTAGGAGTACATAAATACACCGTTTTGATTAATGAAAGAATTATTTCATTGTCTAGGAATATATTTTATTATTATTTGCATGAAAATAGTACTTAGAGACTCTAACTAAAACAAGGTTTCATTATGTTAAAAACTGTACATACAAAATTGGAAAGTAACCCTAACTTAAACTGTATAAAGTTTATAGCCCTAGTCATGCAAACAGAGGTCACTACAGAGTGAAAATGTTCATTACTCTTCTTGAAAAAGTTTTCTTTATAAGTAAGGTACTGCCAGATCACAGCGCACCACCTGAGATGTAAAAAAATAAAACCCCCAAACTTTGTCTAATAAAGAAAACTCTTGGAGCACTGTTTTAATTTGGAACTCATTAAATATCAAAAAGAAACTTAATGAAGAAAATCATACAATCACCATAAGCTGAAAGTAATTGTAAAAATCCTGTAAGTTATTGAATAGTAACTGTTGAATAACTATTGAATAATAATAGTTGTTATTCAATAGCTATTGTTGAAAAACTGTACTGCAGTCCAGGTTAGAATGCAGAGTTAATCAACATAAGATTTCAGAGAAAACATGGAAGCCTGTGTTTAGCTTAAAGTATATGCAATCTACTGACTCCAACAAAATTATTTTTTAAAAAAATGTTATATGTGTGCTTAGGTGTTTTTCTGGATCTGTGCCTAAATCAGGAGCTTTTTCTTCAGAACTTCTTCTTTCAAAATAAATTGTATCTATGTATATCTTTATTTAGATTACTACTAATAACGTTTGTTTGTTTCAAATCAAGCTATCTCTCCACAAACTCTGTCAGCCCCGTTTGATAAATCCACCAAATGCTGAAGAGAAGAATTTAGATTAAGCAAAATGAAGAGACTTTGGAATTTCTTCAGAAAGGACATAAATGGAGGAGGGGGACAGGGACAGACAAATCAAAACTGAAAGTGGTAACAGTTTCAGGAAGGCACATGTGTCCAGTTAATAATTCCATTTCATTTTATGGACACTGAGCTTGTAAAAGGCAACGTGAATTAGATCCTCCATTTGGTTATAGAGCCTGGAGTGTAGGAAATGGCCCAGAAAGTGTGGAAAAAGCAATCAAAGGGCTATTAGCACTGAATGGGTCTCTCCTGCCTGAAAAATGAGGGAACCGCCAGTGGGGTAATCTGCCAATCTTGGCCATTGACTGAGCTGTGGCTTCAAGGAAATGGGTTTTAAGGACAAAGCAGGATGGGAGTGATAAACTCCTTGCTTGCCCATCTGTGTGGTTGTGGTTTCCTGCCACTACAAGGGAAAGACAATCCTAGGCTTCATGAGGAGAATAAATAGAAAGTAAGGAATAATTCACCTCAGCATATGGCAATTGTTAGACAAATTCTGCTGTCTTGTGCCCATATGTAAAAAATATGTCGAATAACCATTTTAGCTAAAAAACCCCCACCAAACCAAAACAGAAAAAAAACCCAAAAAAACCAAAAAAACCCCAAACCAACCCCCCAAAAAAACAAAAAGGAAAAAAAGGCAAAAACAAACCCCTAAAAAAAGCACAAAACCCACAAAAAGAAATTGAGGGTTGGAGAAGATGCCTTACAATGAGAAAGTGAGAAGCTCACTCACTATTTTATAAACAGGAAGATGAGTTGCAATGCATGAGTATCTGAAGAAATTACTAAATGTACTGAAAAGCTCTTTAATCCAGTGAGGAAAGGCCTAATTAAAACCAGTAGCTGTGCACTGAAGCCAGACATTGAAACTGAGGAAAAGAATCATGTCAGCAGTGAGACAGCTTCACAGTAGAGGTGATGGGTCCTCTGTCTTTTAATGATGTCAGACCAAGACTGGATTTTGTTGTGCACTCAAAGTGATGTAAAGGTGTACTTAAATTACAGATAATGAATTGTGGGATAAAAAAAAAAAAAAATCTTCTGACCCCGCAGTCTATGGTTTAAAATATAAAAACATCTTACTGAAAAGGAACCTAGAGTTTCTGCTTTCTGTAAACTGACATATTCCAACACTGGTGGAATTCATTTTTTTAATTAACTTAAAGAATGTATGGAGTGCAGTGAAAAAAAAAAAAAAAGATATTTTTTTTTCCCCGATCCTCTGTTTGTGTCTAGTATTAAAAAAAAGTAGGAGAAAGAAAAGTTATGTAATTCCTTAGGACACAACATAACTGAGCCTTTCCCTGCTCCGTTGTACCTGGATACTGTGAACCTCAGCTTCCTCAGATTATGTCAACCTCTCAACCAAATTCCATTGCCATGCAGTAATGAATGGACAGGTTTTTAGCCTGTAGTATGAGATCACAGTTTTCTTCTAACTTTAAAATTACTATAAATTACCCACAAGCACCAAGACTGTTTTTTCAGTAGATGTGTTCATCCTTAAAGAATGTCTAAGAGCTATAAATAACACTTAACCACTTCATGATTGAAATGGTGGAATGAAAGCCAGAAGTCAGAAGCCAAATGCTTTCACTATACACCATAAGTATTCCTTTCAATAAAATAAACTTCACATACTTTAAAACTTAAGGCACACAGGCTCAAAGACATACCAGTAAAAATCCAATGTGAGGACAACATCCTCTGGTAGATCAGCAGTTTTTAGAAAACTGCAGGCCAAATTTTACAATGTTTAAATGGGCAAAAGTATATTGAGTTTCACAGACATTTATCCTTTTGTATCAGCAGAGAAGCTAGCCATAGGGTATCATAGGGCTCTTGACTTGAATATATCTCAGGACGTGGACCTACTGTCTCTTTTGGCCTTTGCTGTCCCACCAGGAAACATGAGCATCCCCAGCACTCCCAGAGCTCACTGCAGTAGCAGCTTCTGGTAGCAGTCATTGAACAGCTTTCAGTCAATAGCTGAGATTAGAAAGACCAAATATCTCATCTCTTTAAGATCAAAGGAGCTGATTTTGACTAAGAAGGGTTAGGCAGCTCCCACTTTAGCAGTTTGGTTCATCTTTTCAGAGAGATAGTGACTTCTTGCAGGATGATAGTCAATCTCAACAACTTATAGTATACAAGAGAACCCATGCTCATAAGCTCAGAGTTTAGGGACACAGATAAAACAAACCCAGATAAGATGATAAGACTAGCTACTTTCATGATGTTGTATCTAGGAGGTATATATTTGCAATTTAAAGATTCTGAGGTTCCAGATTAGTACCTTATTCCCATTTATCACTGAATTACAGGAGTGCCAAGAAGCTGGGTTTGAGCATGACTGTTGATTAGGCACTCTACCAACACCCAGCAAGCAAACAGTCCCTGCACTGAAGAATTTACACTCTGAATTAAAACAGCAACAGAACGGAGGCAGCCAGGAAAACCAGGGCAGGGAGGATATAAGTTATATACGTAAATCAACTCTGGAAGGAGTTAGCAAATACCTAAAAGCAGAAACATTTTATACTCCCTGAAAGTAACAGACAAAGCCAGGTCCAAACCAAAGCAGAATATACCTATGTTCAGAACTTTGCGATCTAAACATGAGATCTTGTTTTAGCCTATGGGGTGGGTTTTTTCTTTGGAAGAAACCAGAGTCAGCATCCAAAATCAATACAAAATTCCACCACTACAATCCTTCAGAAAAAGCCAACCACCACGACTCCCCCCAGAAAAGTCTATTTCATGAAGATAGACAAAACCAGGACGTTACTACCCTTAAATTAATAGAAAAATTTTGTTTATTCCTATCTAACTGCATTACAAACAGTGGATGTCCCATATAGCATCCCTTGTGCACAGCTCTAGATTGCAGCAGACTGCTGAAGAGTGGGTTCCCTCCTAGCACAGCTCTGAGATGCCGTGTGAAGGTTACTATTGGTGAGATACTTCTCCTGGGTAGTTGAATATAGAATAAACAGAAAACAACCTTAACTACAGCATAGTGACCATTTGGTCATAATTCAAGCATTCACACACACCTCCCATGCAACGAACCTGTAGTATCTTTTCACACAGTTTGCGTGAAGTTTTACATATATATACACAAACAGAGAGCACACATATAAAACAAAATTTACAGAGGCTGCAGATTTTCATGGAAATATACCATGTACCAAGATAAGCTAAGAGTTCTGGTTTCTTGTAAAAATGTTGGAAACAGCTTTTTTGCCTGACCGTCATGGAAAAAGATCCAACTGAGGTGTTGCAATTTGAATTTTGTTGTACTTCTTTTTTTGGCTTTCTGAAGTGAGGGAACAGGTTTAAATAAACATTTTGGTTTGGGTTCTGCAAGGTCTTAGAAAGGGGTAGTGTATGTACACTGACGTATTTGGACTTTACGTAAAGATACTTTGCCATTTTTTAAGCCAGATCTAACCTTTGTATCAACAAATCATACACAAAAACTTCAGTCTAAGCCTCAAGGTTAGAAAACATATACTTAAAGGGATCCTTTGTATTTTGTTTTAAAAATACACTCATTTACAAGCAGATTTTGAATGTCTGCCACCAACTAATAAAATAACCTTTTCATTTATTTTTAATTTTCTTAAAGATGCGTCTCTTTTAGCAATCTATAATAATCATATAGTACGTAAAATAACTTACAAACACATAAATTATAGGGTCTGACTAAAATTCACAAAAGCATTTACAGTTAAACATGGACCTAATCTCCTTTTGAAGGGCTTCAGGGCATTTATATTGTATTTTACAAAAAAAAAAAAAAAAAAAAAAAAAAAAAATTACAGGTCATACAAACAAGTTAAGCAAGTGAATAGGGTATAATTTAGATACCCGGTGTTTTCATCACATGAGTTTAATTCAAGCTGGCATTGTTCAATGCATATCTTATAACAGAGACTTCTGAAGATGAATGTTTGCTGCTTTAAGTCTCTGTTAAAGTCACAGTCCATGGAAACCGAAGGAGGTCAGATGCCCCAAAAGTATCACAAATTTGTCTATATCATAGTACTTGTCTTACACTGCTATGATAATAAAATGGCAGGTTTTACATTCCTTCTATTGCTGTACCATCCAGTGTCTGTATACGGTCTTCAGTTATGCCTCCCCCCGCCCCCTCCTTCTTCATGGTTGCTTCAAAGCCTATTGCCCTTTTCTTTGTGTGAGACCTAAGGACCGTAACCCTGTGAGGTTGTTGTACTTAGCAAGGGATGATTTGACCTTTTTTGCTCTACATAGAATTTTGGATAATTTCATCAAAATGGGTGAACGATTATTTAGGGAGAAAAAAAGAAAAAGAAAAAAAAAAAGAGGGACAAGTTATCAATCAAGCCCTGTCTTTTGCTTGCAGTAGAACATCGTTATTTCATTTTCAGTAAACTTTCTATTCTCAAGAAACAAAAATATCTACAGAAAATCGTAATGAAAATTAAAAGTTTCTACAACACTCATATTGATCCTGTGTAGTTTTTATTCTTTTTTTCACCTACTGAATGATGAAATACATATCTGTGTGTAACGGCAGCACCATGTAATAGAACTCACCTTCTCTGACTTGCTGCAGAGCAGAGGTTCTCAAGAAATAAGGGCATAAATGATAATAGAATCCACAAATTCCACCTCATATGTATAATATGACATTTGCCATGTGTGGCTGTGCACCCTTACAAGTTAAAACTGATGTGTAGTAATTGTCTTTTGACTCTCCCAAGGTAATTTTTACTTTTGTTTTCTGGGGAGAAGTCCTGTTTCTGTGAACATGTTTTGGGAATATGAGCAACCCTTTCAAGATCAAAGTAACTAGGCATGAAAAACAGATCTGCTCCATCAAATCTAATGCAAAAGTGTATCCTTAATATTTCATTTTTAAATTTTTCCAGTTTTCATACATCCGTATTATAATGTTTGTATGAATTCTTGTGCATAAAAGTGGGAACCCTGATCCAATATAAAAGATTTATCCCTATAAACAGTTTATGCAACTCTGTGATGCTGTCAGAGTTCTTTTGTCTGATTGTACAAAAATATTGCTATATGCAACCACAAATATTTGAACTTTCAGAGTAAGTATTTTCTTACTAATGAACATTTTCAGAAGAAAAAAGTAGCAACCCAACAAAAAGTAATGAACTTCAGAAAAGCAGGTATCACAAAAATGATGACTCAAAATGACAAAGGTTGATGAATGAAGTAGTATTAGCAACAGAACATCTATATTCTGCCTCTGAGATCACTGGATTTCAGAGGCACATGAAATCAGCAAAGCCTTAGTGTCTGGCTGCATGAACTACCACTAAAGCTATTTACATCAGCTTTTTCTCACCTGTGCAGTGCAGTGCTTCACTTGGAAAAGCTGGGTTTGAAAAAAGCTGGCTGAAAGGCAAAAATAAGAACACACAATTCAAGAAATACCCCTATAGTTGGAAACATAAGTATGTTAATATTCCCTTTGTCTAGCATCAGATGTAGTTTCACGGCTTCAATTCTGGATTGCATTTGCCTCTGGAAAAAAATGGATGATTTCATTATTCCTAGATTTATATAGCTCCTATCTCTTCAAGGCAGTGCTGGCAGTGATGTGGCGAGCCTGCATTTGAAACTCTTGTCATCGACTATCAATTACTCTATAATTTACTAGACGCTTTTCTGTGGATACTGATCCAAAACCTAGAAAAGGCTATGGAAAAAATCCGATTCAATTTAATAAGCTTCTTTTGATTGGGCTCTAGCATAGGATATTCTGTAATAAGAAATGGGCAAAAACTCCACGCTTACTGAAAAGGAAGCTGGAGTCTTCAAGTCTGCCTACGCCCCTTGGCGAGAGAGAGCTTTATCACTGAGTTAGGTATGGTGAAATCACCTTCTGAGAGGGAAAGGGAATACAACCTAATGTAAAGGAGACACCGATCTGCAGTTATATACACTGTCATTGTGACTGTGAAATGCTCGTATTTCTCCTGAAAAAAAAATAAATTGCATGTTGTTATTGAGCAAAAGTGGACTAGATTCTGCAAACTGGAGAAGATCTGAAACAGGAATTGTATGGAAACTGAGTTTTCACTTTGGGAAGCGAGATACCTCTATGAATGAGTGAAACAGAATAGCATATCATTATGCAGTTGGATAGGTGGTTTGAGTGGTAAATTGTCCATGCTAATTGAGGAGATTTTACAAAGGTGAGGAGAATAAAGCAGAGGAGAGAGAAAGAGATTTCACAGTTGCAAAAAACCAAAAGCTTCACTATTGTAAGATGAAGACTCTTTTTTTTTTTTTTTTTTTTTTTTAAGATGAAGTATATTTTTTTTTTTTTTTTTTTTTTTTAGGATTAATAAAATGTTTTCCAAATCAATGGAAAAGAATTTGTAATGATCTCTCCATCCATGGAAGCTGGAAAGTTTTAAAGTTATGCTAGGCCAAATAAGTGATTTCATGAAAACTGAAAGCATGGAAATATATACAATTTTGTCTAAGTGCTACAGATGAATATAAAATATAGAAAATTCATGTCATTATTAAAACAAAATATTTTA
>JAVJGG010000059.1:1400633-1438582 GCA_035590195.1 Aviceda cuculoides
TGGGTTCCTCATGCCCTGTTGGTCTTGGGGTTGGTATTCCCCAGCAGAAGAAGTTTTCATTCAAGTTGAATCCTTAGAAAACAATTCCTAAAAAGGCAGACTTAAAAGAAACTGTGACGTAGTCATTTAAAAGAATCATGATAAACTCTCATTACTTGAATATTTAGATAATAGCAGTATATACACAGGATTGTATTTAATAAACAAATTTGCATGTTGAGTGACAAGAATGGTTAATATACTTTAGAAGACATTTTCATTCACAATCTTAGATTGGCTTAAACTCTAATTTTAGCTTCCAAGTAAAACTTCCAATGATTTCAATGCTTTAGTTTAGGAGGAGTAGCCAGATTCTCTGACCCTCTGAGCTGCATACAAAAGTCTTCATACAGCCAATAGTCACCAGATATGTACCACCTAACCTAAAACAAGGGAAGGCTTCTCTCTGGGAATGGTCCATAGTTTAGCCATGGCTATGGCTTTCCAACCCCATGGCAAGCTCAGGTTCCCTGTTCAGCTACTTGCAGAAATTGTGTTTATACTGTAAGGCTGGTGAAGATGAGACTTGAGCATGCACCACAACACCATGAGGCCTCTCTTTCCTTCTTTCCTTCCTTCTTTGCTTCTTTCTTGCTTTGTTTTGTATCACATTTCCACTGAACTCATATCTGAGGAAAACATGGGCTGGCTGTATGGTACTTCCACAAATCTCAGGTACCCACTCTTTTTATGTTTTGACAGGTAACACTGCTGCTTGTTTACTCCACAAGTCTCATAAGGAGATAAGCATCTGCACATTGTAACTGAAAAGTGAAAATTCATTGTTAACATGGTTATTTTTGAGCATTGTGCAGGCCATATAGAGATTAAAAATCATAAATAGAGGTCAAACATTCTCAAAATAAATGTTCTATAAAAGAAGGGTTCATATGATCATATGTAGCAAACACCAACAAAGCTGAAATAGTGGGAGGCATCAAATAGTGATGGTATACTTCTGTAATTTATAACTTTAGTGTTAGACTTGTGCAACAACTAACTTTTTCTTGTATTATACTAATTAAACAGTTGAATCTCACTCTGTCTCAATGGCTGATACCACACCTACTGAAGACAATGTAAATCTTAATTGACTCTAGTGGATTTTGGATCAAAATTACTTCACAGAATCATTTTTTCTAGCCTTAATCCCCCCATCTATGCAGGGTAAACAACCTAAAGACCATATTTCATAGAACTTTCTAAAACTATTGGGAGCATTAATGTTTTGACATAGTCTGTCTAATATATTATTTATGTTTTAATCCAAATTTGGCAGTAACTTATGGGTTAGAGCACTCTGGTGTTATAAGAGCTGAGAATCTCTAATGAACTGGAGTCTCCGGTTTTAGTGTTGTATTTCCAATGAGCCAAATTCTCAATTTACTACAAGATTCTATCAAGGGGCAAATTTTTAAAGACAAGTGAAGGCAATTTTCACTGTGTGAAGTGGGTTTTTACAAGACAGAATTAAAACACTGTTCTGTTCACCACAGTTACACAATATTTGATAACTTCAGAGGTACTTAGCTGAATAGACAGTTTGGAGAGTGACTAATACCATTTGATAGAGGCAAGTCTTTGCATCTTTTCTGAGTACAGTTCTAGTCCCTTTCTCTACTGTTTTGCACAGCAAAACCACAGGTCACCTGAATTGTGGTGCATGATGTTACAAGTTCTCATAACTTGTAACTGTTAAGGCAGTTATCTGGCAATTATCCTGTTACTGGTCTGAAAAAAACCCCCAAAACACACCAGTCTCTTTAGTCAATCTTATCAGCACTTCTCTTATGCCCTTATCTAGCAGTTTGTAATATTATTTTTTGTAACAAAGTAAGTGTTTAAATACTGTTTGAGCCTTTACTGTTTAAGTGTGATGGTACTCACCTGCATGTTTAGAAAAGTGAGCCACTGATGGCAACATGCAGTAGTGTCTTGTAACGGTGCTTCCACATCCTGCAATGGGTTGTATTTTCAGCATGCAGGTGAGAAGTTTCTACATTAATGAACAGGGTTTTTATTCTATCAGTAACACCTTGCTTCTCTGGATGACAACAGATCTGCAAAGTTACATGTCACCATTTGGAGAATATACAGTTAGAAGAACAGAAAAAAAATGTGGCTAGTACAGTGTTTAAAGAATGTTAACAGTAGTCACTACAAAACATTCCATCCTTCCACAGTGAAATATTTCAGTAACTACATTTCTGTCCAGTTTAAATCTACCTCATAACAGTAACTTAACTGTTGATTAAAGTGAGAATATAATACATTTCTTTCCTCAAGAGAGCAAAATCTTGTTTTTACAGAAACTTTTCTGATCAGGAGAAAATCTTTGTCACTGTTCTGTGCCACCCTTCACCTGTGCACCCTAAGGGTGGCTTCCCACCCTTAGTTTTCCAAACCCCGTCGAGCTTGCAAACTGTAAACCCAAACCCAAATCCAAATCCAAACAATTTACAGTAAATCTTGGCATAGTGAGACCTTTTCCCAGTCACATTTGATGACAAACACAGTATTATTTACACCCTGATGGTTTCAGACCATATTTCTTTAGACACAGCCCATTTTCCTCCATAAGTGATTATTTCATTGCATGAAACCACAGTGATATCAATCATTTGCAAGGTAAGGGATGTGGACAGGCCAGAGCATTCCAAGGCCTCTCTCACTAAAAAGCAGAGCTTCTTCTCTTTTCTCATTCAAAAAGATTAATTGTATGTCATACAGCACCAGAGAAGTGCGGTAATTTGTGCTACAAAGTCATAGAAACAAAAGCCTAAAGAGAAAAAGAATATCACTATCAATTTACGAAAGGAGAGCTGAAGTTCTCTCATATGATTATGACTTCTGTTTTTGGCAGTCATCCTGTTAGTGGTTAATAAAAAGCAGCTCTCTTTTTTGGCAGTCCTATTCGGTGCTCTGTTTATGCCCTGATATGATAGTTCATAGGGTATATATTAATAAAATATATTTTAAAGGCAGTTGTGAATTTCCTCAGTATTCCACCTTTTAGCAGAGCAGGCATACAGACCTTTAGCAGACATGAACAAAAGCAAGACTTAACTACTTTAGTGGCTGCACAAATTTCTAAGTTTTTCTTGCACTCTGAAGACCTAAACCTTGTCTGGGGCCTCCTTTTTGCATTTAAAAAAAATCCCTGTGCTCAAACCCTTCACTCTGAGTTCAGAACACAGCAACCCCCAAAGAGCAAAACTGGATGCAATAATTGCAAATGAGAAACAATTTTTAATGAAGACAGCCAGGTAAATTCCATGTTCTACTTTGTTTATCACTCAATAAGCTGATACTTAAAGGGTGAGCAAGAAACACTCAGTGAAGATACATGGCAGACGTACACACACACATATGACTTCATACTTCATCTTCGGATAAACACACTGCGCACAGGCTGTGACCATCTGTCAGGACTCAGTATTCACTGGTGGGTTTTAGGTTTTAAGGCAGGGTTTGTAATAGTCAGCAAAACTGATTACCACATTTAGGGTGTTCTATTTCTTTATCTGAGGAAGGCAAAAATTTCTTGAAAAGTGGTAATCTGCCATTGTCAAGGAAAATATGCTGTGAGAGGATATCAGTAAGAAATGTCCCATTGCTTGGCATCTCTTTGCTTTTATGGGTTTGCTCTGGCAGGGGAGAAAGGCACTCAAGGAACTTTAATCCTTTTTAAGAAAAATGTTATTTTTAGAATAAACAAAGCTGGATGCAATCCTTGCCCAGATGAGCTTACAAGGTTAATACTGCTCTGTGCATGTTTAATGTTTCATATTTCCAGACTATAAAGCAGTATGGGAGCATGACTAAATGGTATTACCCCATTTTGCTAATAAAGAAATAACCCCATAGTGATTACTGAGCACAAAGCTAATAGAAACTGTTCAGCAACCTCCTTTTTTTCATAAGAAAGTGGGGGATGATAAAAAAATGCTGAAATATTAGCAAAGTGAAGGACGAAGGAAAGATGCACAAGCTGATACTGGCTGCATTAGCTCTGAAAGCCACAGCTGGCTGGCTGCGTTGGGGCAGCAGTCCACCCAGGCCACACGAGAGGCAAGGCTTACACTCCCCCACTGAAGCTTCGGCCTGACTCTTTTGACCTCAGGCCCATGTGAGCAGCTCTGCACAGCACAAGACCGCTCTGAGTAGATAGCCTGACTCACACTGGCAAAAGGTTAAGGGTCTCTATGCCTGTTCCTCCGCAGCATCGCCCTGTGCTGCCACAGTGACTGCAGGTGGAGACCGGCGCATGAGGAAGCCCAGCTTTTTGAACTTGAGTGGTGCCATGAAGATGCCAGGGATGCAGTTTCCATATCCTGATGAAGAATCTTAGCAATAGCCTGTCTTTCCCAGCTCCATCTTTACTGTCTCAAAGGTGGAGGAAACTCGATATAGAAGCTACTTTGTTTATGAAGTTAATGGCAGCTTTTTTTGACAGATTGGCATAAGGAAGTAATGAGCTTAAGCTGATTAATCTCATTTTAATTGAAAGGAAGAAAAGAGGGCTTAGCTTTATTGGCTTAAAGGGAAAGAGTCCAGTGGACTCTCAGCAGCAAGTCCAACAATGGCTAGGGAATACTTAAAATAATATAGGTTCCTATGCTTTTGAAAGAAGAAAGAAAACATGCAATGAGCTATTCAGGCCATAATCTTTAGTTTCATGATACCACTGCTGTAGATTCAAACAATATTCAAATAAATTTAAATTTCTTTTAAATTGAAGCAAGCTAATCACTACTCTCTGCTGAAAACAACATTTGGAATGTGATGATATGGATTGCTTTTAAATCTGGAAACATGCAGACATTGTCTTAGTCACTCTGCAAATGTGCATGAATGACTGCCCAAAGGGGTTAATGTACCAAGGCAGGGATCAAAAATGAGAAGCGTCAGATAAAGTGTGAATTTCAAGTATTCTGTGAATGTCCCACAGCTGAACAGCTTTGGCTATCATCTTGCCTTCTTGTTTTATTATTTTCCAGCCTGATGAGTTGCTCTGTAAGTGCAGTCTAAGAAAAGACACTTTTCAACAGGACATCATTAACTTAAGCTTTCCTGATAGCTTCTGTGTAGTTTCCGCATAATTCTGAGAAACTTTGTTCTGTGACAGTGTTTTTCAGTTACACTGAGTTGAGACTGGACTAATGATATTGCTTTGGGTTTTGTTTGCTTGTTTTTCCTCTACAAGTGTACATTTGTATGAAGATAACATATTCTAATATTTTATCCTGGGAATTGACTGAATTACTCAGAATGAAGGGATCTAGCATCACTAATGAACAGCTAAAGTCACTTTGGTGTTCGGGTACCTCAATGCCACCCATGTTATCACGGAGAATTTAGTTTCTAAGCTTATCAACATGAAACCAACATGAGCAGCCTTAAAGAATGAACACAGATGTATGAGTAAGATAAATCAAGGAAATAAGTGGGGTTAGAATCTTAACGCCAAACACTGAAACAGATGCTTCAGTTGCCTGCCATTGACAAAATTAGAGCTACTGTTCACATATTAAATTTAACTAATGTGACTAGGCTTCCTATCCAGCCGTTTGAGAAAGTCAGTGAAAGCATTTCCCATTATATCTACACCTGCGTGTCTTACAAAAAAAAATACAGCTGACCACTATATTCCTTCAAATCTGTCTAAACTACTTCAGTAAAGAGAAGCAGCAGCCCCATTGTATATAATAAGGCTATGGAAACAGTTCCACCAATTAACTAGCCCAATTTCAGGTGGCCTGGTAAGACTAAATTTACCAAATCAGATGTGAGGATTTAAACACACATTACCCATATTACTTATAAAGTGACCTGGACAACTTGCAGGCACACCATCTTTTTTCAAGAAACAGTCATATATGCTATAAGGGATGGACCATTCTGCAGCTGTAAAAAAACCCCACTATTCTGCAAAGAAAAGAGTAAGAGGATTAAAAAGGTAAAAGAAAGCCCAAGAAAATAACCCTTCTGTGTGCAGCTGCTTGCCTGTGTGTTGTGATCTGTAGCTTTTTCAGAGGATTTGCTCTCAGAGGCATGCCAAATAACTAGCCAAGTACTCACTTTAAGAGGATGTGATTTCCGCTGAAACAAATAAGTATATGCATTGGCAACAAACAAGCTTCAATTAAACCCTTAAAATGCATAAGTATTATTCCAGTAGGTTATACTGAGATAGAAATATTAATCTGCATTTTCTTCTTGGCACATTTAACAGTAATCTTTAGTGGCCATGGCAGAGTTCATGGTAAAGATCGCTTGCTAGAAGATAGCTATTCCTTCTCCAAACCTACAAGATTACTTCTTTACCCCTACTCCCTCCTCAACTGCAATTAGAGAAGCAGGAACTTTATACCGTAGTGGTTGAACTAAACTACCACTAATCTTTTAATTGAAAGTAAATGATGGAGAGATAGCAAATGAGCAAGGAAAACTGGAAAACACAGTTTCCTTATGTCCCGACACAGTACCTATCAATCCGCACCTCACCAGTAAATATAGCAGTATTAACTACGGTGTACCTAATCTTTTCCATTAAGACAGAATACTGAACCCTTGAAGAGCAGTTTGAAAGCCTGACCCACACCCTACTGCCAAAAACTTTCTTCACTTAAAGGGTAAGGGAGGTCGATAAAAGTCTCAGAAAGCCCTTGAGTGCTCCTGAGTGGTAGGCAGAACCTCAGGCAGCCAGAAAGCAATGTCACTTGTCAGTGACATTTCCCATCTTACACCAGCTGAGCACCTGCTTCCCAGTCTGGCAGGCCGTTTCTGGCCAAAACCCTCCTAGTAGGTCACTGCTTTTGACAAGTGGCAGTCACAGGGTGTCCCCAGGGGCAGCGGGGCTCTGCAAGAGCCCAAGCGAAAGGCAAGAGCCACCGCCACTCCATGTCTCTCCATGAAGTGCCTCCGCAAATATATGTGTGGGATCCAGAGGTCAGGACACTGCACCGCATGCTTTGAATACATGTGGCGCTTCCCAGGGGAGGTTTAGTTTATCAGCATTGGCAATGGCAGACCAGCCTCTCCACTATCTGGTTTACAATCACCCTGTTAGTTGAGAGGAGAGAGATGATGGATATGCTGCACCCGGGAGAGGTGTTGCCCCCACTTGCCTCAGGGGACGGGGCATCCGACCCAAAAGACAGTTACGGACCAGTCCCAGCTTTTGTTCGCCATGCCTGCTCTTCACCTGGAGGAAAGCATTCACAACAGCCACAAGCTGTCTGCACACATTGTCGTCTTTATAAAATTTACATTTATAGATATATAGTTTTGGGGGTTTTTTAGATAAACATTAAGTTTACCTCAGAAATTATCAGATTACTTCCTAGGAGATAGACTTACTCTTTTTCCTAAGGTGATTCTTCATGTTTATATACGTATGTATTTATATTGAACTGCATTTAAATCACCACTACATATATTAAACAAAATATTATTTGAAGCAGACTACCGCTTGTGTCAGATCTCAGTATTCCCCAAGTTTCATGGCATAGTTAAAAATATTGAATTAATTTAACACTGGAAAGTGGTAGGGGACTATTTTGTTGTTTGGTTTAACTTGCACTTTTAAAACTTAAGCCACTTTTTTGGCCTTTGCAAACATTATGTTTTGAAGTTAGCTGGCTGTATTTCTGATCTTTTAAAATTACTTGTATGTTTGTTCTTACTCCCTTTTACATTCACTAATCCTTTAGATTTCATTAAAAGGTTTATTTATTTAGCCTCAAAGTATCCAAAGACAATAATTGTTTCTATGTTGTTTGCTTTTAGGGAAACACAACTTGTGCTACCACCACAAAAGTTTTAATTTTATGAAAGAAAACACCGAAAATACAAACATTAAACATTTAAAATAACTACTGAAGCAAATGCATGCATACATATACATCCATAAATCATAAGGCCAGAAGAGACCACTGCAGTAACTGAAACTGATCTCCTGTACAGCACAGGTCATAGGACGTTCCCAAATTAATTCTTGTTGGAATAAGTGCATGTCTTTTATAAAAACATTATACTTTGATAAAAAATCCTAGTGATGAAAAATTCACCACAACCCATGTCAGAGTGGTCTGGTGATTAATTGCCTTCATTTTGAAAACCCATGACTCATTTCTAGATAATTTTTTTTCTATGGTTGACCTCAATATAAAATGTAGAACAAAAATCATCAGTGACAGACGTCTAATATAGCACAAGGTGATTCCTTCTCTGGAAACAGTGGGTTCTTCCCAAAAAATCTGATCTAATTTAACAGTATACTACTGAAATGAGTAAAATCTTATGAACTCAGAGAGAGAACATTTCTTTTCTGGTTTGGAAATGTTATTTTCCACGTGGTCAACAGTTTCACCACAGAATGTGCTTAAGACAACGCACTTGCTGTCCCACAGACGTGGATGCAACCTCAGATATTCCTGCGAGGCGTACATACACGTGCACACCGTGGCTGCAGGTCGTGCTACTCTCTTGATTCATGTAGTCCTCCTTAACCCTTCAACAGGAACCATGACTGAGTCCAGCATATGCCCTCCTGATAATCGCCTTAATGCTCCCTTTTTTTGCAATATTTTCCCATGTATGTACATAGGCATGGTGCCTGCAGGCCCGGGAGAGGATGAGGGCTTTTGTTACTGGATGCCAGACCGACACATAGCAAGAAGCGGGCTCCCACATTCCCCACAAATGAGAAGATGTGGGATGAGTCAGAAGACAGCGGCAGCAAAGCTGCATTTCCTCCATCCTGCGGCTGAGGAGAGGGCAGCGTGGCTCCGGGCTCCCACAGAGCCACTTCACTGCGATGCCAGCAGCAAAAAATACATGCAGCAACGCACCGCCCAGAAGAGCTGCTCCTGCAGCTGCCCAGCCGTCACCCTGCCCAGGTCCCTGCCTGGCGACGGAGCAAGGACGCGCACTCCCGGAGGCAGCCTGTGCTGCTCCCCAGGGCCCAGCGACTGATGCGACTGGTCATTCAAACTGATTTTCTCATCAGCACAAAGTTAAAGCTGAGTCCTGCCACCAGTCAAGCTCTCTCAAACTGCAGTTTTTAGCTCGAGAGTCCGCAGGTCTCCTTTGTATCGGTGTCTCTTACTAAAAGCGAATAAATTGGGACAGAATGGCAAGCGTGTACTGTACCATTTCACAGGTGAGAAGCCTATTCAAATTCCCCAATAAATGTAATTCTGATACACCTGGACCTTCATTTATTTTACTTGGGTGGAAGTTCATCTCTGAAGTCATTGTAGAGGTAATATGTTGAGGTAATGCACAACGATAATAAATTATGATGTTATTGAGCAACTTTAATCATGTTTTACATATATGAAGAAATATTAGTACTAGATGATACCTATTTAAAAAAAAATATTAGCTTTCTGGTCTGCAAATTTAATATGCACATGTTTGTCAGAGTGCTGATACTCTGCCACTATACAAATCTAATTTGTGATGCGATCTCTTTAGGCCTAATGAAATCACTTTTGTAAATGCACAGTGGCTCCAGCTTATCTGTAATCCTTAATGTTGAAAGACATTAAGTTTATAGACTTTGATCTGAAACATTTGAGAGCATGTTACGCACAGAACATTCTCAATACTATATCCTATTAAAGCAGAAAAGTATGTAATGTTCAAACTGCTATAAATGACAATAGAACAGTAAAGGATCTTTATATTTCATTGCCAAAATAAAAACTTCAAAAAAAAAAAAAAAAAGTAATTTTGTTAGCACTCCAGTCAGAACAGCATGACTTTTCAAGCCTCACTTAAACATGTCCAGGAAAACACTTAAACAAAGTCACTGAAATTCTTGTAATTGAAGCATGTAGTTCATTGCACTAGAACACCTAAGGAGGTACAGGCTCAGCACTTCAGCTTTCGAGTAAAGCAAAAAATGCTCTTGTTTATTTCGGTAGAACGGCATTATTGTCAATGTATGTAAAAGAACACCGATTCTTGATTTTGGTTGCCTAGAAACCTTGTCTCTGACCTACAGACCTGCTGTCACCTCAATGAAAAGAACGGAAACTTTGCAGCTCTTTTCCATGAGCACAACTGGAGCCCGCAGAGGTAGGGGCAGCAGCTGGGAGCTGCCTCCGCGGCATCCCCTTAGTGCAGGGGGGCCTCCAGCGCCCACCACGCAGCCCTCGAGCAGCGGGCAAGGCCCTGTGCAGAGCACGGGACAAAAATGAGAAATTCAGCGGTGCTCGGCTATTGCTTTTCCTTCCTTTAGACACACGGGGTGCGTATACCTACAGCGCAGGACATTAAGATGATTTTTACACTAGATTCGGTTTAGATAAACCCTTGCTCCAAGGGCAGCTCTCCCACACCACGATAATGTCTTAAGTGAGCTCTCAAATATCTGTGCCTTTTAATATGCACTCTGTAAACAGCAAAAATACCTAGAAGGGCAATTCGTGGAAATTCCATTTTGTAGTGTGCAAAGGAAAACTTTTGGCACAAATCTTGTTTTGTTCTTTTATAGTTATACTCTAAACAGAAGTCCAATATATTTTTTATTTGTATGGCCAAAGAATTTGCTGCAGATTTTTTTCTGAGGAATGACCATCATAACAAATTATTTTAAAATAAACCTTTACCTGCTTTAATTTTGCAAACTGTCCTTAAAATATGAGTAGAGTTTGAGCAAAGGCAGCAGTACCCTCCTAGATATGTCAGCAGTATGGAGCAGCAGATCACAGGAATCTGACTATTTCTTAACTTATTTCAATGGTCAGAGAACTCTGAAACCTAAAGAGGGAGGACCAGCCTGACACTGAAGCGCTCAATTATTTGACAGCAGATCATTTTCGCAGCAGTATACAACTAACATGCCTATTACATAACCCCAAATGCTTGTGACACCTGCCCAGCTCCCAAAGGCCACTTCTTTCCTGTCAGGTTTCCAAAATTCTTAAGATTCCTTCCAACAGCCCGTTTAATGCTGTTAAACCTTCAACATATTGAAAATTGGAATCAATTTCAACACAAAATAAATTTGATATATAAATACAGGTGTATATGGATACACGTATTTACCCATTCCATTAGATTAAACTCTTTTTTTCCCCTCAGTTTTAAAAAAAAGCTGTCACTGACTTTTCACCTTGTGTCTTACGTTACATCAGATATTCACATCTTCTGAGGCCAGGCTGCCAAAGGATCCACAGGAGATTTTTTTTCCCCTTGGTGAAAGTGGGCAGAGCCTCAAAAATAGGTTTGACATTAAGGTGTGGAGCACCCTGAATTCTCATACATTTACAAGGGCATTTTCCTACTAACTACCATGCATGAGGACAGCACCTATCAGGACTGGGACCTCCAGTTACACATTCATGGCTAATGCACAAGGAATATGAATACAGTAAAATATGACAGCTTTGTACTGCTTGATTGTATTATGTTGGGAATAGTGTTTTTACTTGAAAAAGAAGATAAACTTTTTTTTCTGTAATTTCTTAACTGCCCATGATAGTATGAATCACTCTGTATAGAATAATGAAGTGATTCAGGAACAACCTACTGATCTGAATTGATTTTCCTAATTATTATACACTACTCATGTATGAGTCAATCAGCTTTCTTAAAGTTGCCCAGGCCACCTTAACTAAAGAACACCCACAGAGCCTAAGAGGAACTCCAGTCTATTTAAGTACAGAAAATTACTTCGCAGTCTTTCACTGACACCCAGTGGTCAGACAGAGAGGGTTTTTTTGTGGTTAACAGAGGAAAAACTACAGCAGCCTAATACAGGCTCAAGACATCTCAGTCAAGAGCATTTATCTCGCATTAGAAATAGTCATTTGCTTAACTGGATAAAAGCACATATAAAACTTAGGCTTGCAAAATCAGCAGGTCACGTACTGTGCTTAGCTGCACTTGGACAATATCTAGTGAAGTCAATAGGAATCACAACGAAAGGAAGAATCTAGTCCTAGGAGACGGTGTGGTTTTTTTCAGGCTTGGTCCTTTTTCTTGTCCCATGGTACAGGACATTAACAAGCCCTCCACTAAAAAGGATACAAAAACCCCTGAAACAAAAACAAAACAAAGAAACAACTTACAGTGTGATTATTGTTCAAGATTTCTGACTAAATTTTGTTTATGTTTTGCAGAACCACGCTGCCATTAAAATAAAAAAAAAAAAAAAAAAAAAAAAGCGCTCTTGCTGGTCTTTCCCTGCATGCTAAAGTAAGATAACTGATCAGCTAAGATTCTGCCTTGTGCAAACATTACAGCTGTCTTTGCTATTAAGCAGAGATGGACATCAACGCACAGACACATCTGAGTTATTTTGACCCCCCCCAGCTCATTTCCAAGCCTCTGATAAACAAACAGCTTAAAAATTCCCTCTGCACTCTCCTCCCTCTGTGATGGCCCAGCACAGGGAGCATTTGCTTTCCTCCTCAGGGAGGCACCAGGCAGCTGATGACTGGTAACCAGTTCAATGGAGGAGAAAGGAGAGGCAGTAAAAGCAATGCTGCTTTTCCTCCCTGCAATCTCTGCTGTCTGCAGTAAGGTATCACGGCACAAAATACAGAGCTCCCTAAGGGAAACACAGCCAACTGCACCATAATTATATATTCTGCATGGTGATGCTGACATCAGTGATGTCATCGTTGCCATTCACAGCTCTGGCAGACTGCAATGAAAAAGTGTGGAGCATCAGGCTTTCATACCAAAATCTCTGAAGTACATCTGTACTGAAAAAATCTGGCAAAAGGATAACCGAGAAATCCTCCTGGCAGCACAGAAGACCTAACGAACAATGGGTGTGGATACACAGCATGTTGTTGAGGAACAGCGTAGATAAATAATTAAAAAAATATATATCAAACAGAAAACTCCAAGAAATTACCAATCTTTATTGTAAAAGGAGAGCACTGGTCCACACTGCAGTTCAACCCTATTTGCTTAACTTCAGGGGGAAATTGCAAAAGCAGCTGCTTAATCACTTAGCACACTCTGCAAGGGACTGTGGCTGTTCCCCCTGCCTCTGATGTGGTTCCTCAAGGTTTCAGCTCCGTTATCACCGCTAAATGTCATTCACTACTACTGGGAGGAGGCGGGGAAAATAGGCAGCTACATGGGGAGTGCATACCTCGGCTGGCTGGGGGAAATGCCATGCTACTTTTAACCTATGCTGCCTATGCTGAGCCCTGGGAAGCACGCTAGCCACTGTCCCTGCTGCTCAGGGCCGTCAAGGATGACAAGTTATTTTTAGGGAGCAAAGCCAGCACCATTTAGGAGCAGTGATGGCTGTCCCAGCCCTAACACTTCTTCATCTAGAGCACAACCTGCAAGCCTGATCCTCCATGTCTCATTTTCTGCCTCCTTTTCCATGCTTAGCTCATCTCCTTCTCCTCTGCTTCCTATTCAAGCAGAAGCGCGAGTCTGGCTTTTTATACATATATATATATATAACTACATTTGATTTTGCCTCTGTTACTGACAAGCCTGGCACCAAAGCAGTACCCTGTCACATCACCCAGGGGTGATGGGGATGGGGTGCAGCAGGAGGCAGCAGAGAGCAGCACATCTGCTGCAGATGTGCACCTGGCAATTACTCAGTCAAGCTACCAGCACACTGGGAACCAGCTCAGGTGCTACAGCAGTAGCTGAACCAACTGATGGCAACCTCTCTCTCTCTCTCTCTCTCTCTCTGAACTTGTAGACCAGCAAAACCGCTTTGCACTTCCAGTACTGTGTCCTCAGACACTATACAAATATTATTTGTATAGTGCATGCAACATATTGAAGCAACAAGAAGACAAAGTTATAATGCAAATAGAGCAACCACTTTGCTCTATCACTAATGCATTATGTTACATAAACTTTCCCTTTCTGTATCTTTCCAGAATAAAGAACAATCAGGCTTGGCTTGAACTCTAAATGGGAAATACTGTAGGTTCCAAAAACCTACTATTGCATCAGAAATGGAAATAACACTACTTCTAATGATGTCAAACGCTAATTTATACAGCAAATCTCTCATGAGATGTCTCTTCCTGTGTCTCTCATCAAACTACAATATACAGATGAGTAAAAGACTAAACAGTAAACAAATAGAATAGTACATGATTTTTGGAAGTTTAATGGAATTTGATTTACCATTTATGCTTATACTTCAACATTTGACATATTTTAGGACTCAGGACCCCTGTTACAGTTTTCCATTATGGTGGAATGTACCATAAGTCCTGCTTCTCATTAGTGACTGCTTTACTGAGGTGAAAAATCAAAACAAGTATCAGGCTCCACTCTCGGATGTTTGAGACTGCTATAATTCATCACTTGCTCATCTACATTTGAAGCAGGCATACATCATCATGTAGGGATTAGCAACTGTTGTTTTTTTTCCTTTTATAATAACATATGTATTCTTCAAAACAAGCAAGCGAACTTATTCTCAATGCGCAACAGGCAAGCATAAAGACTTTCATTAACAGAGCATGAGATACTGACCACTGTAATGCAAGATTCTGCACCATAGCTGAAACTATTTGCAATCAATCAAAGATGCAGCAGCATTATCTTACCCAATATATTCCGAAATAAAGGGGGGGTTGATTGTTATTTCAATGAGAATGATGCTGGGTTGTATTTGGGTTATTTATGTGGTTTTTTTCCTTGAGGTGTAAGAGGAAGATTGTTGAGAAAAGATGCACAGAAAAAAATAGTATCAGGTTTGCTACTGTGTTTTCAATGAGATTACTAAAGCAAAACTCCTGAAATAGTAAGATTTGTGTCTGTATTAAAATTTTGAAAGACGAAGACAGATTTTTTTTTTTGAGATCTCAATATCTTACAGAGCCTAGAAGCAAAAAGTCAGAATTTATGCGTTTCGATGTAGAAGTTACTGAGAAAGGTTCACAGGTTTGCCCTATGCAAGAAGTCAGAGATACCATTTTCCAGAAAACCCTGCTCCAAAGCTATTCATGAACTTTAAAAATTCTACCCATCATTTTCTACTACTCTACCAACATAGCTCTGAGTCATCAAACTAAATCAATTTCTTCTTCTGTTCCTGTTCATGTTATTGTCAAGAATATTAAATATTTTTTCTTCTGTTCTTAGATTAAAGTTGAGTTTTTCCAGCTCTGTCTCAGAGCACAGAGAAACCCTTTTTTCCCCCCCTGAAATGAAGCCCTTCATAATTCAGCGTTGCTCACTTGTTTGTCTTGCCCTTTATAAAAGACTAATGAGATAACTGAGTGATGCAGTTTGGCTGCTACCCAGCTGAACTCGGGGCGGGGGGGAGAGAGAGAGAGAGAGAGCGCAAGTGTTCCCAAATGAAAGGAGGATGAAGTGCTTTTAGATTATACAAATAATCATCATTAGTTTTGTTTCGTTTCAGCTGCTGAATCCAAAAGCTGTTCTACCCAGGAAGATGAATGAAAATGTAGAATAATGAGCCACTCTGACACTCATGACAAGCCAAATTTAATCTAAATAATTTTGTTGTCATCTTCAAGAAAATGAGGCCCGTAAGAGAGGTGCTGCTGTCCTGTAAATAAGTCACAACATCCTAACTCTCTCTCTGTGTCTGTAATTTCAGATGAAGTCAGAGAAAATCTTCATCTGCAGTCTCAGACCTGTCACCAGGAGTCTGAGAAGCTGTAAAAATCTTCCTCTGAATGTCTTTCTTAATTTCTTTTGTATCCTCAATTAGCTAAGCTGGGTGATGGTTCATAAGCATCCCAATGTTATTCATTTGCATGACAGCTACTGATTTCATTGGCGGACCTTCCATTTTGCTTACATACTTGTGAGGCTAGTATTTGCAAGTACAACACACTATAAAAGCTATGTATGCAAAATTATTGAGGAAGGACTCCATACAAAGTCATTGTGTTATAAGACTAAAGCACAGACACATTTTGGCAAGCCAAGTGTTCTGGTTTGCTATCTAAGTAGGCCACATTTTAAAAGATTATTTTGAATATTTACAAAGGGCAACTAGATATAAGCCAATAAACCGCAAATTCTGAAAAAACAAAAAAAAAAAAAGCAAAACTGACCACATGAATTTGGAATATGGTCAAAGCCCTGAATGTCATGTTGCTCTCACTAGTCTGTAACCATCTGGCGTTTATGCTTGCTGGGGCTGCATAACCCTAGCAAGTCAATGGAGCTCTGCCAGTTCCTAACGTATCCGGCCCTATGAATACATTTATTTTCTCAAAACCATTGCAAAATTCAAGAACTACTCCACGTGATTTGACAAGAAGGGGGTAAAAAGCAGCATTCAAATGGTCAGAGCATGAAATCATAGTATGTGCTTTCCAGAGTGATATTCAACAAAACATAAAATGACCAACTCTTGGCTATGCATGAGGTCACACCGTAAAGACTTGCAGTACAGTTTTTAGTCCAATCAGTCTTAAGGATTAACTAAATGAGAATACTTCAAAGGTTCTTGTGTAGCTCATCTGTTTTCTTTGCCAACAAGATGAAGTCTTTAAATTTACCTCATCCTGGGGACATGGGACAGCAGCATCAGGGTGCCAAAGAACATGTTTAGTGTTTGCCTTACACTGCATACAGCTGAATGGTAGGACAATGTTAGTAAGTCTCGGCATTGCTTTTCACATTAAGACTGTGCTAAGAATTTGAGGATGCCTGGGTGGAAACAAGCCCCAGTGCCATACAAAGCTCCACACACTCAATGACATGTTCTCCTGTAAACATATGTTTCTGCTGTCTTTCATCCACCTTTTCTGAGTCAGTTATTCCCCTTCTCTATGAACCGATCTCTATAATCACGTTTCTTTAAATCTCACTAAAAGTAATGCATATCAGGACTGGTTATACTATCTGTGTGAGCAGTAACAGGGCATAAACAAATCAACAAAAAGAGCCATCTGCAGCCTGTTTTGAGCTGGAACAGGAGACCACCAAGAAAAAAAGCCAGAATGTTTGTGACTTGATAGCTTAGCTCCCTCTCATTTTTACTGGTATCTCTGGTAGCTTGGTCTGAGATAACAAGAAGTTAAAACAGTAATATCTATGTTATGCTACACTGCCTCCTGATGTAGGCTGGTGGGGCTGAAAAGGGAAGCATGAAGATCAGCTTTTTAATAGCAAGGTTTTGACGCTGAACTGTTTTATTAGTCTGAGTACGTGAGACCTGCTTTATTTTCTTGTACAGCAGTTATCCTGTAGCTGACCAGTGCTAGCACAGATCAAACTCAATTCTAGTCCCATTTTGTATTGCACTGCAAACTGTGCAGTTACACAAAGCTGATAATGCTGTGGAGTTAATTTTTATTTACATAATATTTCAAGCAATATATATAAACATTTGTAACTTGTATGGAGGAATGTCATGTGGTGTATAGTCTTCAAGTATCCAGCACGTGCATTGCCACAAAAAAAATATGGGCCACATGATGCTAAAGACAGAAGACTAGTAATATTCAGTTTGTTTCTGAGAGCTTTTATTATTTCAGTGTAGGGTGTTAAGAGAGTGACAGATACTTCAACTGCCACAGCTGAAATTTCAGAAAGAAGCGGTGAATTCCTGACACCATTTTAATGCAGCAACTTGAAATTCCAAAGTGCTGATGGAGGAAGCTGGAAGGTGAGATATTCCCTTCCACAGGGAGCACTTGAGACATGATCCTTCCTGCATTACCCTTTATTACAGAATTTGAGACACCTGTAGCTCATAGTCTACAGCATAGAGAGTCTCAGAGCTTTCTTCTAATTAAGAAGGGTAAGAGAGCAAAAAATCACTCATATGAAAAAAGCAATAGGTGCTTAGGAAGTCACTGAGCAAATTCTGCTATGAGTTATACTGACATTTAAATCTTGGAAAATCCACTAAGTTTTAATGGAGGTACACAGGTCTCAGCATTTGGGAAAAGTTGGGAGTATTTCTTCATGAAATGTGCTTGTTATTTATTATTGTAAGTAATGATATTTGGCACAAAGCCAGAGTGTAGGATATATACTACCTAATGAAAAGAGGGAAATAGATGACATGAAGTTCTTCTACTGGACCTCCAGACAACAGTTGATTTCCAGTACGCATACAGCTCCAGTCAAAAGTTTTGTAAAGAAAAAAGACTACATACTGTACTGACCTGTGAATAAGTCTTCAGAAAGCCCTAAGAAATTCAATCTACAGCTGTTTTTCATTTAACAAAATAAGAATGAGAATATCACTCTCTGTTCACATGATGGCACTAGTGAATTTGAGTTCAGGTCCACCATTGTATTTGAAGTGGTTTCTCACAGCACCAACGTATCCAAGTTAGCATGTTATACACTGGTCAGGTGACTTCTAGATGCGTGAAGACCTGGTTGATTTGTAAGGCTCAATGGGTAATGGTTGGAGGCCAGGCCACCCCGACTGAAGGCCAGTTACCAGTGGAGTTCCTCCAGGAGCTCATCCTGTGATCTATCCTGTACAGTATCTCTATCAGTGACCTGAAGGAGGAGACAGAATGTGCCCTCATCAAGTCTGAGGACACCACCAAACCAGCGACCGAAACGGATATGATTAATGAAAGGGTTGCTACTCAGAAGCATCTAGGCAAGCTGCAGGAATGGGTCGCCAGGAGCCTCATGGAATTCAGCAATGGCAAATGTGAAATCCTGCACCTGAGATAAATTGCTGATTTGTACCACTGCAGGCTGTGGGTTGAATGGCTGAATAGCAGCTCTCCTGAGAAAAGCCCGGAGAATTGCCTGGAGAAATCCCTGAGCAGCCTGGTCTGATCCCAGAGCTGGCCCTGCTCAGGGCAGGGAGTTGGACCAGAGACCTCCTGTGGGGCCTTCCCACCTGAGTGACTCCACAGTTCTGGGATCAGGTTGCTTTGAACAAAGTACTTATGACACCTATCAGTGTATTAATCTGTGCCTCTTAAAGTGGAAATCTTTTCTTGACCTGTAGGAGATTAATTTACCCATTCAAAAGTGATAGAGCTCAGCCAGCATAGCATAATTTGTTTTTTTCCTAAATATTTAACCATAACTTATATTTGTGAACCAAATGTGGTGTAATACCCAATCATACCAAGAGTTCTATGGACAACCAAAAAATTCCTTGCAACACATACAGACAAATAAAAATTGAAAAGTGGATCTGAACAGTGATGCTCTTGGCTGCCATACCTTTAAAATCACTATTTTATGAATTCATATGTTTGATGATTCAAATTTTGAAGAACAGTTTGCTCACCACCACTCAGAATATATGGGTCTTCTATAATAATGATTGAAATATCTCCAAACTCACAAAGTAACATCAGTCTTCAAGTATTCAGATACTTTAGCATGAATTACAGGCAAGTCCCACTAAACCTGAAGTAATTACTTACGTGTGTCATTGCTGTCAAGTGGGCAGCATTTAAAGAACTGGAACTTAATCAGTTATCAATACTTTTCTTCTAATCTTAAAAATATAAGCTCTTCAAAGGAAGTGATTAACCACTGCTGTGGGAGGAAAGCTTAGGAGGTATGATCACACATTTCCTGCATTTGATTGAACAACAACAACAAAGTATGATTCTCTTCATATGAAACAAACATGGCAGGCCTCCACAGAAAACCTGCCTTATGTGAAAAAATAATTTAATTTGCTTGACAATAGGTCTGTTTCTTTAAAGAAAGGAAAAAAATATCCACTTTTCTTTTTCACACATATCTTCTCTTTCAACACACCAACGAGAAGTCAGATACGGGCTTAGAGGAATACTCCTTTATCTGCAATGGTTAGAGGCTTAATAGTACTGTAGGTTTTTAGTAGCACAACTCCAGTAAATGTTTCACAACAACAGGAGCATCACAGATGACCTGGAACCAAACACAAGTTCTACAGGACTTGAAGACTATATCATAGAAACCTATATTACACTATTTTTATCACCTGACTGAGATGAAGAACTCAGATAAGCACAATCTTTCTGTGCAGTAACACTGTATGAAATAGGGCTTAAACTGGGTGGAAGTAAGCATGAGCTTTTGTGTAGTTACAGAGGTATAGGCTAGAACTTTTACTGAAGACATTTTAGCTGATATATGGTGTCTATTACAGTCAAGGCAGGTACTCAAGAATGGCCAAAACAGAGCCCCTGACTCCCATGTCCCCAGGTTTTCTGGCTCACCCCCTGATGGGGGGGGGGGGGGCAGGGCCCCTCCTGCAGAAGGGACAGGGCAGGCAGGAAGGCAAATCCCTCCACACCTTACCAAGCTCCTGCAGTATCTCCTACTGCTTTAAGTAGGAGAGACATCTCCTAAAAACCCCCAAACTCTTCTGTTCCTTTATAATCACCTACCGCCTTGTCTTTCCACTAATTATTTGACCATACCTAGCAGATGATCACAGACTTTTCACTGGTGACATTATCACTAAGTAACTCTAATAAACTACGTTTCCAAAATACAAACTGCTCAGAGCAATGCCCATGGTAGAGGATATAATTCAGTGAACCATTATTATTAGCCTTTTTCTGCCACCTGGCAGAATGCCAGTACATGATGAAGATAAACTTTAGCAGAAATTTCAGAGACTCTTACACTCAAAAGGAATTGGTATTCTGACATAGATGGCAAATTTTAAGAGAAAAGCAGAATGCCTGGCACAGTAAAGTAGGATGCCAGTAAGGTATGTGCGCCTTTCCAAATTTCTGTAAATGCAAGTAATTTAGAACAGTACTTTAAATGTGATTCCATAAGAAATTCATGCAATTAAGATCTGTGTGTTCATGTATGGAGGAACTTCCCCCTTAACCACAGTTTTCTAATTTCAATCAAGTGTGAAGGGTCTCAAATAGAGGTCTGATGAAATACTGAGTTCCTACAAGGTGAGGAAAATAGGACAGTGACTAGGAAAGTCTACTGATGCTACCTCTGAGGCAAGTGCTAACCAGCTTATCTTTTATTAGACAAAAATGTGGGAGGAAACCCTACATGAGAACAGTACTTTCTACTGCTCACTAAGCTTTTTGTTCAAAAGTGAAAAGAATGCCGTAGACCTTCACCTCAGTACTCTCTGCCTTTCGTATTCATTTTATTTGCAATACATAAACTTACTACACAAATATTCTAAAAGCTTTGCTTTACACCTTACTTGACTCTTTCTTAAATCTATTTACAAATTTGTAGTCGCTTGTTTTGTTTGTACACTATAAAACAGCACATGGTATCTTGCTTAACAGTTTTCAGTAGTTAACAGCTATGAAGCATATTTGTCTTTACACTCTGAAAATACAATACACAGTATTGAACCAATACAGTTCAGGTGCCTATATATGTATCATTCTTAACAACAAAACAACTTTTTTTTTCTGTTTTACATTATTTTACTGGAAGATTATGCTTTACTTAGAAACTAAGAAATTTCTCAGGTGATCACATAAATCTGAAGTGAGAATCAACAAAACAGAAGACTTAACAGAAGGTTACTGTTAATTTAAAATTGTTCTTTGTTGCCAATTTTCCCCAGTTATTGCACTTTCTCTTCCAAATATTCCCTGGGTTTTTTTTTCCCAGTAGAGTAATTTCTGTATTCATCTTTGCTAGAACACTAGCAATTCTGCCTACAAGCCAATGATTTTTGTTCTTCTGGGTCTCTCCTTCTTTGCTTTAAGGCTTCTCTTATTGTCTTTGTTTCTATTAGCATTAGTTTCAGAGCTGCAGTGCAATTCTCTAAGAAACCCCCAATTGCCTCTCTTTACCACACACTGGTTTGGCTCACAGAGCAGTTTTGGTGCATGTCATTCCTTCCAGAGAAGACTAAGGGGTACATCTACATCAACATTTCAGCTGGACCAGATGCGCAGTTCTGAAGCCAGTCTTCTATATATTACCAGCTACCATGCTTTGGTTCACTTTGCAGAGGGCCCATGGAGCACATGAGTTGTATTCCTTTCAGATGAAGAGACATGGATAGATGAGCTCCAGGAGCACATCCCATACACTTACCTACCAACCAGCCTTTAGTTCATGGAACCAGACCAGAGCGAAGACACACTGGCAGATCTGGTATAGGCTTAGTCCAGCTGTTTGCTCTATGGATGTGCTCCTGCAGGACCACAGTAATTGCTAATGTAGGCATGGCGTGATCTAGAACATCTGTCCTATGTTTGCACTAAACATGCTGCAAACTAAGACATAAAGATTCAAGACAGTAATTGATCCTTTAGGCAGCTCCAAACCATATGCACAGTGGTGACATTCAGTCAAAGGGAATGAGCTCAATCAAACCCAAATTATAACCTGAGCCTCATACAGGGCAGATGTAGGGGACAGACCTCGGCCTCACTTGCTCTGGTCTACTGATCTGCTGCTGTTGTTCTGAACTACTTGCTAACACAGACAGAGCCCATGCCCTCCTAACAGTTCACAGTTCCCTGTGCTGCTGTCTGTTAACCAGTGCTTCAGGATACCTTTTCTTTGCAGAATCCTCTTTCATAAGATACACTGTTGTGTCTAATAGCTACCAATCCCAAGTAATGGTAAATGGGAATAACCAATGATATATACCAATAACAGTAAACAGGAGCAAGCAGTTACACGATTTCCTATTGCAGTGCAGTCACAGCCGAAGTTACAAGTTTGGGTAATGTCCTGCTCCGAGTACCCTCCCTGTGTAGTCTTTCAGTACTCTCCCTTTGCAAGTTTTTTAGCTTGTTTACCTGCTGCAGCTAAAAACTAGTAACTGTTAGGGCAAGATAGGAAGTATCTGGTTTCTGTCAATGGGGTTTCATGTGTATTTGAGTTTTTGTTTTGGTTTGTTGGGGTTTTTTTTTAATTTACTTTGTTTCCTCATGTTGGTGTTACAGACATTTTCTTCTCAACCTTCATTCATGTGACACGGCCTATCATGAATTACTTGCACATGAATGATTTTGATTTCTTTTTAAAGCAGGTCTACTTGAATTCTTGCTACTGAATAAACCAAGGTGAATGACTAATTCTTGATCTTTATGGGGCAACAGAGTGGTGAAGGGTGTAAGGAAGGGAACAAAACTGAATCCATCCACACACTCCATTCTGATCTGCCAGCTGTGATACATGGCTTTCCCAAAGGTTAACACATGTCACTTTCAAAGTAGAAGTAAACTTCACCACTTGGGCCACACAGATTAAACTTCACAGCACAGTTTTCCCAACTCCTCTTCACTTTTCTCCCTGCTTCTCTTACTTATTTTCACCCTTCCACTTCTCTGACTCCATCCTCCACAAACTTGACCCAAGCTAGGTAATCTTTAACCTTTGGGTTGGATATGGAGAGCAGGTGGAGCATGGATGCACCATTAACTTAAGATAGTACCCTGCAAAATATCACTTCAATGAGTTAGTCCTGTGCTAAACCACAGTTCCTCTATATGCCAAGGACAGATAAACTGTATTTAAAACAACCATACAGGTGCTCACTTTCCAGTGCAAATTGCTCTCAAAGACTTAGTGACTCCCATGGGGACCAGCAAAACTTGTGACCACAGAGTACCTCAGTGGTGCTTATGGTGTGACTACCTACTACTGCTTCAGGTTGACTCTAATTACTTCCAGCAAGTATGCCAGTGACATCCTTCCCTGGTCTGCTGAGCCACTATTTTTGCTACAGAATATATTTATCATGCTGACAAAGTCAGTACTTTTGCTGAGGGAAACCTGGCAGTGATTTCTATGTAGATATTTTGATTTAGTATTAATAATTCTTTAATTAATTTAATAGCAATTGCAACAACAGCAAGGCTAATATTTGTGTTGGCAGTAAACCATACTAGTCAAGGACTGGGCATCACCCTGCTAGACAAAAGAACAGGTCCCTAGTCAACCATATGATAGAGAAGTTCCATACAAAAATCATCAAAACCCCATATAAATTGCCAAATATCGAGCACCTGGATCTTGAGTCAGGGGTGTTGGCAGAATAGAGCAGGTCTCATCATTTAGGGGACAGACAGGATCTTGCTGGAAAAAAACTTCTTTCTGGCTGTTTGCAGAGACTCCCAAAGACTGAAGTGGTGCACAGCCTCACTGCACTGCTAGCAAATCCTGAACTGAACAGTTGCCACATCTCCTCAATGTGATATGGATAATGAGGATCTCTGGCACTTCTTGAGATATTAGATTTGTAGCTATTTGCTAAACCTTTTTTTATACTTGACCTGATCCTCATTATTTCTACCCTTCTGCCCATCTCTGTCGCTTCCCAGAAAATAAAAATTACTTATTTTCTGCCTCATTCTCTTTGATCTGCATCCCACCAGCCCCCACTCTCTCTTTCTTCTCACATTTTGTGCCTGGGTAGTGAGCACGGTCAGGGTAACCATTTGCATTCTCTAGCACCAAAACTGAATTCAGATTTTAAAAGCTGGATGAAAGGTTAGAATTCAAGTCTCCTGAATCTCTTCTGTTAGGTAAGTAGGTTACTATCTTAGCTAATAGGGGAAAACATTGCCAAAAAGTTTCAGGATGTTAAAAAAAATCACATTCTTTTCAGCGAACTTATTGTTTATTGCTGTAATTTAGTCTAATTTACACTACCTCTCCATTTCCAGCCTCAGCAAGTCACAACATCTCTAAATCACACAGCTATGAACAGGCATCAGCATGTATGAACATGACCATCTGCACAAACATATCAACACATAAGCATGGAAAAGCCAGCCCTTTCCCTTCACTCAAAGGCTCTGTTGCCTACTTCTGCACTCATTTGCTCTCCACCATCCTTCCTACTTTTTTCTCCGAATACAGCACTGATTTATTGCAAAGGGACAAATCAACTGCAGCCCACTGTAACCTACTCCAAGCTCCCCCCTCCAGTGGGGCTGGCATCTCCAGGACAGCCCCAGGGAGAGAGAATGCTACAGACCCAGGGCACAGAGCAGGCACCATGAGAGCACTCGCCGGAGGGAGCAGGGTTAAGCTGTAGGGTACAGATAAAGGTTTTCATTAAGAAGACAGAAAAAGTCAGGGCTTGTGTGGATTCTTGGTAAAAGAGTCATGTCAAGGTCATTCCATCCAAACCATCATTTCAAAGGTTGGGTCCACATACCCAGTTGTGAAAATATTGCACACACACAGCCTGAAACACCATACGGATACACTAAGGCCTTGTGGAGTAGACTTAACTGCAGGTACTATAACTTACATGTTTGACTTTATGGATAACTTACAATGAGTAAAGTAAAAATAATGCCTGAGAGTACAGTCAAGACCTTGCTCATAGCAAACTATAAAAGAAATCATTTCAAGTTCACATAGGTATTATTGACTGTAACAGAAGTGAAGAAACTATTCTCTACTTTTTATCATCTGTTATAAACATTTCAATTATTTCCAAACATTTTTCATTATATAACGAGTGACGTTAATGTAAAATTTTCCAAAGGAAAAAGGTTCATAAGTAGTTTTCAGGAACATTAGGTAAAGCTGCCCACTTCCATGAACCCAGGAATATCTGAAGAGCCAATTAAAGGATGCATTTCAGGAAAGGTGCACATATTGTCCACAGTACTGAACATTTACAGTGTGTTGGAAATGCCCATGACAGATAATATATTTCAACTTATTTGTTCAGACACTTTGGAAAAAACACAGAATGGAGTTATTAAAGAAAGGTAAGTTCTCTTTGCACCTCTTTCAGCACAGTGTCTTGGAAAATGTAGTTATTTAGTCAAAATGGTCTTGTATTTTCTTGCCCAGTGTTTGTTTCATTTGATCACTAGTGGGTCAGGTGCAGCGAACGTCTCATTTTACACATGTTATTGCATAAAAGCTTTGGCCTTGGAGCACCTGTTAGAGCTGGTTAAAGTTCTTTCCCTGGACACAAACTCTCTCAGCTGCTAGTAATTAGAAAAAACAAAGCAGAACTACCACATGGATGCAGGCCCTGAAAGAGGGGAATGCCAAAGAAAGCAGCACAAATTTTACAAGGATGCATGTCATATTTTTTCCCTTGGCAGTACAACCTTAGAACACCAGGGTGAATGCCAGCTACTTCAAGTGTCAAGGAAACAACAAAATTTACTACAGGTCTTCTAAGCTTTGATCTGAAAGGGGAGCATCTAGATGCAAGCCATAATTCTGTAAAATAACTGGGTTTATAAATATGGATAAGGAGAAATTACATAGGAAAGGATGTACTTAAAAATTTTGATTGGATGGAAAAGGCTAGTTTTCTAAAGTCTTTGCAATTGCAGACTTGCACTAGCATTTATTTTATTTACTGTTGTTCTTGTAGGTTGTGTCATCAAGCTGGTCTTTATTTGTTTCTGTAAAAGACTTTAGAAAGCATTTTTAGATTATGAAATTAATGCATCTGTGGAGGATTATCTATTTCAATAAAGTCATCTGTGTGCAACCAGAAGATTTACAGACTAAAGCACATTTTCACTGGCAACATATAAACAACTTTAAATTTGGCTTTTATGGCTAAGATTCAATCCAAATAGAATTTATTTCAATGGAAAAAATGTGTTGATTGTAACAGGAAAAGAGACAATTGACTAGGTATTCTGTGCTGCAGAAATTAAATTTGATGAGACTGGTGATATAGCACATTATATATTAAATATTTAAAAGACAAAGAGATAGTATCTTAAGTAAGTTACTCGTGGCACTTATAAACCTCTCCCAGAGAATTTCACAGGAGGACATAGTAAGTAGCAGCAGAGTCCTCAAGGGGTACCAAATATCATAGATTATTCTGCTTTAGTGGATATTTGGCCCCACTAGTCCTAGATCAGTTTTCCCCTCAGTCTCAGTCTGTTTTCAGGATGAATTCCCTCACACTCACAGACTCAGTCAATGTGCTGCTCTGTCAGTTCAAAAACATATTACTTTGGAAAACAAATGGAAGAAATGAGTAATGTTACTCTTTGATAATGTTAAAGCTAATATTTAAACTAGGTAAGTTATAAACCCACTATAGAAAGATTGAAACTTCAGGCTGAGACAAGAAATCCTGGTTAAGGAATAGGGATTACAAAATTATACAGAATACCTATATTATTATAGTGCTGAAACATATTTAAGTCCAGTCCTGGCTGATGAGTGAATGAAAAGATGTGAGTGGAATCACTGCCTTTGGAAGATGCTCAGTGCCTGGCAAAATGTGATTTCCCCTGGAAGGCCCAGCACTGCAAGGAAGCTGCTATTAGCCTCACAGGACATGGTGCTGTGATTTTCCGGTACTAACTTTTTTTAAGTTCCTCTTTGCTTCACCTCTCTGACCATGGGGTAGATCATGTCTAAGGTATGGAAGCAGGAGAATGATGCAGCAGGGGAAGACAGGGGAAGGAAGCATTGAAGTGATGCTCTTAAAGCCACCCATTCTGTCGCATGCTGAAGGTGGGCTGTCAAAAGCCTGGGGGGTACTTTTATACTAGAGATCATTTGTAAAGGTTTCAATAAATCTTTGTTTTAACTGCTGTTGCAGAGGCGGAAAAGAGAACAGAAAAAACACTGAAAGCAACTTGCCTTAACAAGGTGAAAGTAAGCGATGGTATGGAGAAGGGCTAGGAGTCTGATAACCTTATCACCCGTGCAGCGAGTCCTACCCTACTCATGGTCAGAACTAATCCCTTTCTAAAACAAGCACTGGAAAAAGATGAAAGAGATGATATATCTCTAAAGGTTTAGCAGGTCCAGAGACAGAAAGCAGCCTTCTACATGAGAATAATATAAACAAAGGAGATTAAGTGTTTACAATAGTTCTTTGAGGGAAGGCAACAATTCTCCAGCTGGCACTACATTAAAATGATTTTAATCATCCTAATGGAGGGCATGGATGCTTTGTGAAAGAAAAATTCCATAATGACACTTTTAGGAGGGGAATTATTCTCTCTTTCTTAAGTAAAAAGCCTCTGGGTTTTGTTTGGGTTTTTTTTAAGGACATGAAAAAAGGAAAAATTAGTCCAGTATAGAATGGGGAAAAAAGGAAAAATTAGTCCAGTATAGAATGGGGACTATGAATAATTCCAGGTTGTTGAAAGAAAGGATGGAGGAGAGAAGACAGATAGAAATTTCTGCTTCAGTACAGTCTGAGGTTTTGTTGTATGAGGTTTTGGTATGGTGTTGTTTTGTTGCGGGTTTTTTGGTTTTGTTTTTGTTTTTGTTTTTTAATTAAAGGTCCAGGACTGTTTTGTTTGATCTGTAATTCTCAACAAGTAGGACAGTATTTTTTTAAAATCCCATCCCAAATATTTTCACCCAGAGTTCACCTTGCCATTTTTAATGGCAAATGACCTTGCCTTTACCAGTTGCTATGCTTTTGCTATCTGACAAAAATTAAAGACGCAGTCAGATTGTTCAGAACGGTTTCACACAGGAGGACTGCATGAAGTGTCACCATTTCATGTAGCTTTTTACTACTAGAAGCCACACAACCATGGTCATGTAGGTAGAGACAGAGTAGAAAAGGACAGAAGAAAGTTCGCTGTGATGGACCTGACCTTCTGTGAGCTGTGGATCGAGAGGAACAGGAGGCTTAGCCCCTACCATCACAATCAAGTATTAGGTGTGATTTCCAAATCACAGCTTTCTTCGAAGATGCGGCAGTACTCTGCAGTTCAAACCCGCAATAAAAACAGAAATGCAAAGACCTACATTGCTGGTTGGGTCAGCAGTGTGCTGCTTCTTTCCACAGAACCCCTCCTCTCCCGTTCTAGAAACTGTTTTTCCTCTCTGCCTTCTCCTGGCTGGTGGCCAGCTTGAAGGCCCCCAGACTCAACAGTTGGGGCCCTTCCACTCTAGGACAATCACTAACATTGTCTAGCTTGCTCTCCTCAGCAAAACAGAAACACTTAGACTGACAAGGTTGTGGACCATCCTGCCTGAGATCTAGTCATACACATTTATTTTTCAGTTTCCTTTTTACTTTGGTGTAATCCTAAATTCAGAAGCTTCTGCCTTCACAAGAGAGAGATGCTGAGTCAAAGTCCAGAAACCTCCAATGGTTCATTGAACCAAAGCCATTCAACAATCACTTTGAGTTTTAAAAGCAGTTAATCACATTTATAATAAAACTTTGTTATTACTGCAGATTAAATTGGAATCTTGTAACACAAAGTAATAAATAAAAACATCTGAGGAGCAGATGATTCCCTTCAGCCCTGGTATATAAGGCAAAGACTCAACACTGGCAATTGTGTAGACCTGAACTTGGCCTTTCTCCACTTTGGCTACATAGATTTCTGAAGATCATAAAGGAGTCAAAAACCTGCCAAAGGAGTTCAGAACCTCATGTTTCTGCAAGACATATGGCAGACATTATTGACACAGTGTGATACTGCTTTCTCAAAAAAAAGTTCTTCCTAGGTTCCTGTACTGCTCTAGATTCCAACTCAGGGTTCAGTACGGCCTGTAGTGACATGGATAACAGATAGCTCCTGTTTCAGAGCAGGACCCAGCAGCCTACTAATAATATTACCCTCAGCCAGCTGCACAAAGAGCCCTCCCTTTGGACTCTGCAGGTTTTTGAGTGAGCACTAGATTTGGGAGTTACTAATTTTTTGTTTCCTTTTAAAATTGCAAAAAATTTAACACTTACCTGGGATTTTGAAAAGATGTTTTTGTCAACTATTTCAGTGGCTTCATTTCTGTACAACAACTTGGACCATCTGAAATCAAATACTCACAAGATCCAAGCAAGCTCTTCCTTTATTTCCTATTTCTTCCTCCATCTTTCCCACTGTACCCTATCATCCTACATTCACTATTTAGTGCTTTTCACACAGAGGTGAACAAATGATTTCTGCATCCGATGTCCAGCTTTTTCTCTTAAACACAGTAACATTCTGAGTCAGGACCCAGACTTCACTGATGTTTGCCTGATATCTAGCAGGCTGAGGATGCTATCAAAACCAAATCATGTTGCTCGCTATTCTTATTTAATAAAACTAGCAAGATTTCTTGCTGGATGAAAATGGATGGAAAACGCACCCACATATCTAGGTTGTAAACTTATCTTTTCTGTCTGGCTCTAAAGGTTAGTGTCTAAATGATGTGGCAGATGTACTGAGGTATGGATCTGGCGTGAGAGGCCTGGCCTTGTTTTGACTATCTATCAGGACAAGCCTTGGAGCTACATCATCACCCCACACAGCCTAGTGTGCCCTGGAGGAAAACCCCAGTGTGTTGCTGGGAGGAAGCTCTGGTGGACCTCAGCCTTCACAGCACCTGCTGTGTGCACCCTTTGGGCCTTCAGCTGATTTGCAGGCACCCTGCAACTCCATCAGTGCAGCAGAAGATGTAATTCCCAGAGCCACTGAAATGTTTTTTTCTCAGAAGTACCTTATCGTAGCACATACATGAGTGAGCTGTCAAGTTGTGAGAGACTGAAAGAGTTAATGTCTCAAACATTGTGGCAGGGCAAATTCTGCATAACAACAAATGCTGCATAATGACTGCAGGTGAGAAGCCGAAGCTGATCTGCAACAGGGCGAAGAGGCCATGCCGGAGGGTGTGCAATTCTGTGTCCTGATACGCAGAGCGGGGCAGCTCACCATGTATGGCCAGAGCTCATACAAAGTTTATTTGAGGAAGGGGCTCATGGCCACCCCAGGGACCCTTCATGGCCACCACCCCACACTGGTGTCTGCTCACAAGATCGAGAGTTACACAAGTCCTTACAGGTGGTGTGCAGAAGACCAAGAGGGGTGTGATTGACATGAGAAAAGGGGGGAACTGAGCTATAAAAGACACTGACACAAGAAGCCCCGTGCATGCCCTCTGGAACTGGATGTCTAGACTGGCTGGACCAATGCTGGACCCAGGACTGGTGAAATCTTTCTCTTTTTCTCTTTCTCTCTCTCTCTCTTTCCTTTTCCACAATCCCTACACCTCATCCTTTTAGACATAAAACCATTGATCAAGTCTGGAACTAGAAATGGATCTAGCTGCCCCTAGGCTCTTCTATGAGGAGTCTAGAAAGCAAGGGGGCCCACTCTGAACCTTGTGACTCAGCAGGAGGGCTCTCCTTATTCCCTGAATTGATGCATATGTGGTTACTATGTGTTATATGGTTTACTGACATAGTTTCATGCCAATTCCTGTTGTGAGAAACCCATGCTACCTACTGTTACGCATCCCAAGTTCAGGTTACTTCTGCCATAAATAAAATGTTCAACTGATTGGTGTCATTTCACCTTAATTCAGCCTAAGGGAATTCTGAACTCACCACAACCCCTCCCTGGTCTGTCCAGAATGGGTTGTGACATAAATCATTGCTCTGTTGCTGATTTTGCTTGAAAACAGAAGATTCACACAAAGACCAGGGCAGTGCCATTACAGCAGCTCTAAGGGAGAGCTGGTGCTACTACTTTATGGCCAAGACTACACCTCCTTCCTTCAAAGAGTTTCTGCACTGCTGTTGTGATACTGGTTTCAATATTTGCTTAAATTTGTTTAAATAACTTTACCAAGAAAAAGAGAAAGCAAGAAAAAGTCAAACCTTTTATAAATGTATAACAGATGCACTGGTGCATGCTGGGATGAATGCAGAACAGACTGGGACCTGTCATCACACTCCTCACAGCCGCATTCTTTCCCCAGCTCATGTGGCTTACACCTGGGATACACTGGCAGGGTGGCTTGTGAGGATCCCAGGTTCAAAGCAAATGCTCATAACTTTGTTCCTGAGTGCAAGTCTTTTTAATTTTAACCTTCTTCCTCTCTGTCATCAGTGTTGTCTTTCACTAGTAGTGTTTCTGACTATATACCAAGACATGTCGGGGGTTTTTTGTTAGTTGTTGTTTGGTTGGGGTTTTTTTAATATACAGGATACCCATCGAAACAAAGTATAGATACTAGAGCTAAAAGTTATATAAAAGTCACAGTTAGAGAAAGCTAAGTAGGTAGAAGCATGAGGACTCTTGGCAATCTCTGGACATTTGTTACATTGGATGAATGCAGATTTTTCTTTAAGATGTTGTGAAAAGTCAGAACTTTATTCTCATTTCTGTTTTTTTCCTCCAACAATAACAAAAGTTTCTTCAATCAGATTCAGTAACACTGAGGAGTAAGGGTCAATGATACACCTTTAGGATTTTTTTAAACTGGGAGACTAGTGTAAACTGGCTGCACAACAATCAAAGCTCAGGCCTTCATATATGTCACAGGCTGCAAAATGGCACTGATGCACAGTGACTCATCATTGCCAGAATATGCTAAAATATCTCACTTGCATTAATAGCCCTTGCTCTTATAGGAAGGGCTTTCTTTGAAGACTGAGGCTCAAAAACCACAGGTCCCAAAAATCTAGTGTAAAAGAATGCAGAAAACCCCCAAACAAACAAAGAAAAAGCTTAAAACAAAAAAGGGAATGGCAAGGCTACAACACACTTCCCTGTTTGTAACTAGGCCAAATATATTTCTTTGACTTAGGATTTGCCATTCTGTTTCCAGCTACCCATAGTGCAACATGTTGATATGTAGCTGGAAGTTGAAGTGTAAGTAAGAAATATCTATTCTCCTTCTGATGCTTTCCATATTGGCTTAAACATTAGAATAACATTGCTAGAAATAAAGTCCACATGTAGCTACAGTAGTATTCTGTGCATTGAGGTCCATTTTAGAGTACATGTTCCTGCTATTACACCTTTCTAGCAACTCTTTCTCTGACACACACAACTGCAGATCAGGGCAAAAACTTCCCAGACAATGTGCTGTGACCAACAAATTGTACACTGTACACCTGTCACACTTTTACAGATCCTACAGAATTTTGGTAGTGTACTGGAATGAAGACATTTGAGAGCCTTGTCTACTCTTGATTTTTAGAAACTGGTTTTAAATACATTCTCCTTTAAAAAAACCTGACTATATCATTTTCTTGTGACAGTACATTATCTGATTTTGTCTGTCCTGTATCTGTTCTGTAACTCTCTTTAACAAACTTCCTTCATCCCAGACTTCTCCGCATTAGCTGGTATGTATCTGACTCGTCAGGGCCAGAATTCCTGGTTTCTAGAAAGCATTCTTCTTAAAGGAAGATAGGACCTTGCTAAAAAAAAAGAGTCACTAGCTTTGTTACAAAGCATACAGTTTTAGTCTGTACCAAACAGAAAAATAGTTTTTAATAGCAATTTCACAAATATCTTGGTAGCTTTTCTGATTCTGTAGTTAGACTTATCTCACCTATAAACCCTTTTATTCATCTTAATTCTTTCCAGTGATGGGACTAATGTGAGCTTCACAGTTTGCTTATTTCACTTTACTCATGTCTTCATATTAAGTTCCGTGCAGAGAATGTTAATACTGAAGCACCTACAGTGGAAAAAAGCTGAAAAGAATTGACTCATCTAAGAGGAAGGTACTATGGTTTCTGCCTTCGCACTAGAAGTTATCTGCCTTTTTCCTATCCCAAGCTAAGATGAAAGTTACCATCCTTCTTTTAATTCCAGTGTTTAACATAGTTTCCGATGCCACAAAGACAGATAACAGCTCCAGAAAACACTTAGAGTCAGAAGTGAAAATTGAAGTGTGACCCACCTCATCTTCTACCAGTCCAGCACCAGTGCAACCCAGCCACCAGGACCCTATGCAGGTCACCTGCACAGGCTGCACTGAAACCCAGCCTGTCCTTAGCTCTGATGGGACAAAAATCAAAACCATGACTCTTTTGCCAATAGTATTCTGTATGCTTAGTGGGAAGACATACAGAGATACATACCATCCTCAAAATGTCCCACAGTCTCAGAAAAAAAATTAAAACCATCAGCAACAGTGCGGGGGGGAGGTAGGGAGAGGAAGATTCCCCAGATAAATGAGACAGATGAATTGCTACTTCTCCCCACCCTGCCAATGATGAGAAACAACCTCCTTAGCCAAGTCTTCCCCCAGTGTCATGAAGGAATCAAAAACGGTTTTGAAGCATCCGTGATAAAAAGGCTAGATTATAGCAGAGCCAGGAGGGAGATCTATGAGTCCCTGTCACTGCTTATAGTCACACCCCATCTCCTGTTCCCCCTTCCCAGCCCTTCCACCATACCCTGATGGCCTCAAGAGTTTTGAAGTTTCCCCATGTTTTGCAACACAGTGTACGTATTCTCTTTATGGTAAAAATCCCATTAACATTTGGAGTTATTCTGTTTTCCAAAAATCACTCTAAAACTGAAAAAAATAATGCTGCAATGACAGCTTAATGACTTCGTAAAGCTGGCAAAGATTTTGGAAATGCAAAATTTGCTTAGTTTAGTCCACTTTTATAAAGGGTGAGGAGACGCTATCCAGCTATGTTGACGACATCATGTGTGAAACACGATCATTATTCTGTGTTAAGCAAGATTAGCTAAGCATTTAATTTAGGACTAATCAGGAATTTTAAAATTAAGCTTCTCACAAGTCTGTTAAAATAAAGTCTAATCTTAGAAAGGATCCGCTGTATGAAATGTCACAATTCCAGAAACCTGATGGTGAAGTTCTTCAACAGTCATTACATCCTATGTCTTCAGTTTTTTAATTAAAAATCTATTTTTCAATTTAATTTTTTTTCTTTCAAGTTGTAACTTATGCCAGAAAAATGGAAATGAAATTTGAAAGCTTAAAAAAGAAGCAATATCTCTCAAAATTATCTCAGCAGACCCATCCAAAAATAATTGATTAGCAGTTTACAGTTCTGAAAATTCTGGTCAGATAGAAAAGCTGACTGTCTTTAAGCATACTACAGATGATCATAAAGCTCCTTTTCAAATATAAGCAGCTAAACCAAGATAATTTTTCTTTGATTTCAGGACAACTATGGTTTATATGTTTTTAATTTTTGAGTTAATTTGAGATTTTCTGCAGAATATTGACCTGACCAACATTCTACTTGAGCAAGTGATAAAATTTTTCTTGATGGCAACACATATTGGGTCAGGCTGAAATCTTACAAGGTACATTTGTCTTAACAAAGTTGTATTAATTCCATTAATTCCACAGAAACAAATGTGGAAAGTAACAATGAAGAATATGAGAAAGGACAAGGGCATTTATATAAAACTGAAAAGATTAAAATAATTTTATAGTGAAGTATGAGTATTTTCTCTCCTTTACAGATAGTGTTTTATCTGACTGAGAACACATATATTAATAGAAGGATTACTTTATGTGGCTTATGTCGACATTTTCAAGCACTTACCCACCACTATGAAGTGAAAATTAAAATCCATGGAAAACTGTTCTCTAGAACAATGACATAAAGAGGCCATATCTGCTATTTTCAAATATCTGTCACTGTTTTTTCTCTCCAGAACATTCAGCAAGTCCCATTTGTTAGCAAATTCAAAGAAAAAAGTCACTAAGTGTAAAGTGATGTAGGGACTTGCCTACATTAATAATTTCAAGTAAAAGACATTATGTGCGAAGTCAGCAGTAGCCAGTAGCATCCAGTTTATGCTGGAGGTGAGGATTGTTTCCTTCTTTGACATAATGCTTCCAAATGAATGGTTATAGTACTAATTGGTACAAAATCCTTTGGTCAGGCTTCCAACAATGAGCAATGACTCATGCTCATGTACTGCATTATCTTCAAATAGCACCTGCTCGAGAGAGATAATTTCATTCTCTCTCTGCATCAATGTGATGGTTTTTTGCCATGACAATTTCATCATTTTTGTAATATCCGAGTCTTAAGCAGCAAGTTCACTTTGAAAAATCAAGTATAAAAGCCAGACTAAGCACAATGATTTAAAAAAAAAAAAGATTTCTTAAAAAAATCTGTGTGTAAGGAAAGTAAATACAGTAGCAGATATTCTAATAAATACTGCCCTTCAGACACACAAGAGCTACAAGAAAATTAGTGGACTAAATGCTTTTGCATACATAAGCGTCTTCCACATGCATGCATCCATGTTAGTCTAAGATGGTGCCTCTAAAAATTTTTAAAGCTGAATAACTTTAAGACATAAATTATGTTTCAGGTGATGAGGCAGAGAAATAAAGGTTCAATCTCACAGGAAATACTTAATTCAAATCTCTCTTTATAAGACTTGAATGAAAATTGGTCAAAAATGGAAGCTTCAGTTCAAATTTAATTTGAGAGGACAAGGAATATGAAGTAAATGTCCGCTTTTGTAATTGCCCTAATTTAAAGCCTAGACAGTGATTTGTGGGACTGGCCAAACATTCCCTTAGGTACTATGTCCAATTAGGGAAAGAGAAATACAGGTTTTTGTTATGCTTATTTTCTCCAAATTTTTATGGCTGTGTAAAACTGATTCTCTTCCACAAGTTAGAACAACTTTAAAGCTGCTTTATATCTGTCTACCAGCTGGAGTTTCCAGGGTGTCTTCTCCATGCTATGCAAAATAGAAGCAATTTCCTGCTGTACACAGGTAAGAGGTTGCTTGGGTAATGTCCCTCACCGTCAATGATGGCAGTAACCTCACAGTGGCATATGGCAGCCCATATGGCACATGAACTGGGAGCACTGGCTGTTGCCTCATCCACAATGTGGTCTAGTTACCCATTTACACTTGTAGTATTTCTTCTTAGTAATCTTTGATTCCTCTCTCATTTATTAATGTTTCCCACCATTTATTCTATGCAACTAAGTAAGTTCTGCAGCAGACCCAGGGATCGTGGCATGCAAGGGGAGGGTTTCCTGGTCTGGGGAAACCCCAGGAGAGTGTGGAGACGTGCCAGGAGCTGGCATCTCTCAGGAGGGAGAGCAGCTGATGAGGCATGGGCAGGGCCAGGAGTAACAGCGGCCGCTGGAGGTCCGTGGAGGACCTCCCGCACCAGGTGGCTGAGCTGCAGGAGGTGGTGAGAAGGCTGCGTAGCACTGGGGAGGCTGAGAAGGAGTTAGATAGCTGGTTCCAAATGCAGTCTGCAGTGGACCCACAGCCCATGGCCAAACAGCCAAAAACTCCCCCACTGGCACACACGGAAGGGAGGAGGGCCAATAATGCAGAAGAATGGAAGCTTGTAATGGCAAGGACCAGCAGGAGGAAGAGACTTCCCCCGAAGCCTGAGGTGCCCTTGGAGAACCACTTCACCACTCTGCAGACTGAAGAGGAAAGACCCATCACATCCGGAGAGGTGCCACAGCTGAGTAAGGCAGACTGATCTGCTCCCCATGTAACAACCACCGCAACTAAGAAAAGGCAATGGGTGATAGTAGTAGGCGACTCTTCTGAGAGGTATGGAGGCACCCGTTTGCAGACCTGTCACACTCTCTAAAGAGGTGTGCTGCTTACTGGGGGCTCGTATCAGGGATGTCACCAAGAGACTACCAACCCCCTGCAGTCCGACTATTATTCACTGTTGTTTCATGTAGGCACCAGTGATACAGCCAGGAGCAGTCTGAGGAGTATCCAAGAGGATTAAAGAGCACTGAGAGCAGTGGTAAGGGATTCTGGAGTGCAGGAAGATTTTTCATCAGTCCTCCCAGTCAAAGGGAAGGGGGTTGAAAGGGCCAGTTGAATGTGGCGACCCAATAAGTGGTTACAGGACCAGTGCCACAGCCATGGGTTCAGCTACTTAGACCATGGGACTCCCTCTGAGAAACCTGGTCTACTGGGGGCTGATGGGTTCCATCTGTCAGAGAAGAGCATCTTCGGTCATAGGCTTGCTAAGATGGTGAAGATGGCTCTAGACTCAAGTTGCCAGGGGAAAGGAACCTCAATCCATCCCACTCCTACCAGCTTGATGCCAGTGCCAGCAATAGATGCCCAGAGCCTGCAGAGGGATCACAGGTCAGCCGGAGAGCACCTGAAGAGCAGCACAAAGGAATTCCAGCTACTCCGGCCAGTAAGTCAGCTTCATCGGGGGCCCAACTTAATTGCCCTTATGCAAATGCACGTAGCATGGGGAATAAACAAGAGGAGTAAGATGTGCACATGCATGCAGGGCTACAATCTTATTGGTATCACAGAGACGTGGTGGGATGGCTCCTATGACTGGAGTGTTGGAATGGAAGGATACAGGCTCTTTAGGAAGGACAG